>CM055438.1:449877-508291 GCA_029228465.1 Salix viminalis
TTTTTTTTGCATGCAAGTACTACGTGGTTGATGCTGGATATCCCAATGAGTTTGGGGTACTTAGGTCCTTATATAGGTCACAGGTATCATTTCCAAGAGTTTAGGTGTCGTGGACAACCAAGTTATTAATCGCGCATACTCATCACTACCTAACGTGATAGAACGCTGATTTGGCGTATGGAAACAGAGGTGGTGAATTTAACAAAACATGTCTACTTATCCATATAAAACACAAGAGAAGATTGTGGTTGCATCAATGGCACTACATAACTATATTAGAAGAAGATCACAAGATAAAATTACTTTTTCCGAATATGATCGCAATCCAAATTTTGTTCCTAAAGATATTTTACTAGATGTTGTTCCTCGAATCAAATAGTCAGGGATTGCAAACGCGTTCACGTATGGATTTAGTTTGTGATGGAGTTGCAAGTAGTTTGATGGGAGAATAAAAACAGTGTCTAATTTACTTGAATTATTTCAAATATTTTGTTATTATAATTATTAATACATCTACAAAATTATTCCCAACAAAATATTTATATATATGTACGTGTGTGTGTGTGCATGTGTAATTTAAAGTAATTTCACAAGTTGACAGCAATATGAAAAGCATAGTAACCAAACACACGAAACTGTTTTTCATTAAACTCAAACTAAACCACAATTTTAACCAAACACTTAAATTTGAATTATGAACTGCAGTTAAAAGCGCTTTTCATTGAGAGAAAAATTCAACCTTAACCACAACAATAAGCACAATGTCAAACAGGCTCCTAGTTTGACAGACCTTTAGGTTGTCCAATGAGGATAGCTAAATGTTCTTCAGATAGCTGAACTTTGTATATTTTAGACTTGGAGATTCGGCAAGCAGCATCGGAAAATCCGGCTTGATCACAGATTGATGGAACTGCTTTGAAAGTGAAAACGTTTTTTGTCATTGTACCCTTGACAGGAACTGCATTGAACATTGATTTTGCTCTATGAACCAATGCGCAACTCCCATACATCTTGACAAGTTCAGTTGAAACAAAAAGGAATGGACTCGAAATCTTTGTTCAAGATAACTCCATGAATCTCTTTCCCTAGCTTCGAAGCTTTAATTTCACAGTAAATGCCCAACATTCTTGTCGTTGTAACAAAGCCTGGCCTATGCTTGACCACTGTATAAACATGAAAACATTACATGCTTCATATATCAACCCGTTCTCTACATATGAATCGATCATGGCAGTCCATGCGATCACATTCCTTTCCACCATGCCATCAAGCAATAATAAATACCACACTTCAAGTACATTGTTATCTGAGAAGTAGTTAAGGATACTTTGGGTTTGTTTGGTATTGCGGTTGTTCGTGTAGTTGAAGTTTAAAAAAAAACAGTTTCATGAAAAATATTTTTAGCTACAGTTCATAACTAAAATTGAAGTGTTTGGTTAAAACTATAGTTGAGTTTGAGATTTAATAAAAAATAGTTTCATGTGTTTGGTTACCATACTTTTTATATTTTTGTCAACTTGTGAAATTACTTTAAAGGATACACACACACACATATATATTGTTTTTTAAATACTGTAGATTTAATAATCATAATAATAAAATATAATTCATAATTCAAGTAAATTAGGTACTTGTTTTTATTCTCTCATCAAACTACTTGCAATTCCATCACGAACTAAATTCATACATGAACGCCTTTGTAATCCCTTGCAAAATCAAACTTGGAAGATTGTTGATTTGCCTTCCGATGCAAAACCTATTGGTTGTAAATGAATCTTTAAAAGAAAATATCTTCCTAATGGTTCTATAGATAAATATAAAGCAAGATTAGTTACAAAAGGTTTCACTTAAAAAGAAAATGTGGATTATTTTGATACCTTTTCACCTGTAGCTGGAATTACTTCAATTTGAGTTTTGATTGCTTTAGCTTCTATTCATAATCTCTTTATACATCAAATCGATGTTAAAACTGTCTTTTTAAATGCTGATTTAGAAGAAGATATATATATATATATATATGTTATAACCTAAAGGCTATACAATTACTAATCAAAAAAACTTCTCAAGAAGTTTGGTCATTTTGATGTGACACCTGTGAGTACTCCTTACGATGCAAACTCTCAATTAAAGAAAAATAAAGGTGATGTTGTTGGTCATCTTGAGTATGCTCAGATCATTGGGAGTCTGATGCATTTAATGAATTTTACTCGACCTGATATAGCATACTTTATATGTAGACTAAGTAGATATACACAAAATCCTTAAGATTGTTGTGTAAATAATGAAAATGCAAGGAACAAAAACAAATAAAAACTTGAGGCGTGCTTATCACTATCCTGAAGGATATTTCCCCAACAATAAGGTATCCTCCAGGATTTAACAAGCTCTTCCTCTAACAAAGAGGGCAACACAACAACAGCCTAGAAAATAAGAGGAGTCCGGCAAATGAGAAGAAGAAGAAGAAGAGAAGTAGTTTTCGGATTGCTATTTTGAAAAATATTGCATAATATTTATAGGCTACTATAATGTAACTGTCATGCCATATTTAATTTATGAAATTAAAGTGGTTGTTACAATATAAATATAATTGTTACAATAATTTAAATTATAGGTGTTATAAAATTTATGGTGACAGTTATAAAATTTATGTTTATAATAATTATGAAAACCAAAACTGAAATTGCTTTGAAATTTGTAATTGTTAGAAATAATTTTCAATGGTTACAAATTTAATGTTTTCAGTTTAAGGGTCATCAACATATTTTAACAAAACAACAAAAAGATTTTAGAGAGTATAGGCATTGCCTCGCGCGCAGGGGGGGTGAATCGAAGATTTTCCTCTTACTTGACTCATCCTTATGTGCTCTACTTTCTTTGTTGGTTACTATCCCATCTCAAGTTTTAGTATATAAACACTTGATGAAAGTCATCTTTTTTCAATGTGGGATAGTAAGTCCTATATATACTCTTTGCACTCAAGAGGTCTTTTGTGTTTTACCAATGTGGGATAGTCTTTGAAATACCTATTATAATTTTTACAACATCTTGTAGTTAAGATATTAAAAAAGCAGTTTCATGAAAAATATTTTTAGCTGCGGTTCATAACTAAAATTGGAGTGTTTGGTTAAAATTGTAGTTGAGGTTTAATGAAAAATAGTTGAGTTTGAGGTTTAATGAAAAATAGTTTTGTGTGTTTGGTTACCATACTTTTCATATTTTTGTCAATGTGTGAAATTACTTTAAAGGATACACACACACACACACACACACACACACACACACACACACACACACACACACACACATATATATATATATATATATATATATATATATATATATATATTGTTTTTTAAATATTGTAGATTTAATAATCATAATAATAAAATATAATTAATAAATCAAGTAAATTAGATACTTGTTTTTATTCTCCCATCAAACTACTTGCAATTTCATCACGAACTAAATTCATACGTGAACGCCTCTACAATTCCTTGCTATTTGATTGAAAAATAGTATCTATCTGGTAAAATATCATCAGTAACAATATTTGTTATCTATACGAGGGGGAAGCAAGAAAACCGAGAAATTGTCCACAGTTTCGTGAAAATCATCATTCAGATGCTTTCCCAACCCAAAACTGAGGTTAAATCTCAGTTTTTAATGGGCCTTACAGTTTAAAAAATTATGATACATTCTTTACCAAACGGGAGGCTTTTCGGTGATGCTCAACCGCATAGCAAAAGACTCCCTGTAGGCAAGAACAGGTTCTTGACAGCAAAAGCATGAATCTCCTTTCCATGCTAGCACAAACTGGAATAACAATTGCAGCTGTGACGACGTCAGGCCTATAACTTTCTTGCTGCATCCAAACAACTGATCTCAATGCCTGCTCAAGCCTCTCCCATTGGACACATGACTAGATATCAAAGCAGTTCAACAAAAAGGCTTCATTTCCCTTGATCCATAAAACACACTCCACCCCGAACCCATATCCTCTTATTTTCAAGGAATAAAATAACAATGAACTTTTGTCATATTAACAATGTGCTATATCCCAACACAAAGCACAAGAGGAAGCCCCTCACACTGTTGTCTAGTAGTAACAATGTTGTCTACTGCTATGTAGCTGTCAATAGGAGATAATGAGCTAACTAATAACCATAATAGGGAATATAATAGGTCAAATACATAAAATAACAACCATGATTGAATCGTGAACTTCATTGAACAACCCTTTGTCTTCAAAACATTAACAATGAAACTCCTGGCCTAATCTCCTCGCCCATAATTCTCCTATACTGGAAGAAATGTAGTTATAATAACTCTTTGTTTTTAACATGTGGACCAGCTTTGTACGCAATAACTCTTTGTTTTCGAGCCATTTCCGTATCTCTTTCGCTTTGGTTAACGATTTTGATCGAATACAAGCAACTTCAAGGGCAGAGAAAGTGATAGGCAAAAATGGGATGCCTTGTTGGTCCATATAGTCCATAATGGTAAGTGCTTCTTTAAGCTGGGTGCGCCTGGCACATCTTTGAATGTAAAGCTTTGTAAATGGCTCGTGGGTTTTTCTTATAGAGTGGTAACGAAGCTGGAAACGCATCTTTTTCATCTAATTGTTGTTGTTTATGATGGGGAGGGCCTGGATTGGTTGGGTACGTTTAAAGCATTTGATTTTGCAGATGTTTTTGTTGTGGTGGTTAAGAGGACTTGGAGGGAAGAAATGGAGGTAAATAGACATAGCAGGAGATTGAGTTTGAGTGGCTTCCATGTCCGGTTTCTCCCAGCCCAGTTTTTAGATCTAATTTTTCATTAACAATTGTTTTTCATCTAATTATTTGTATTGTAGTGTATTAAGATTTTTTTTTATGTGTTTTGTGTAAAAATAATTTTAAAAAAATAAAAAAATAATATTTAATACATATTTAAATGAAAATCAATTATAATCACATCCTCGAACACTCTCAGAGTTAAGCTGGTAACCAACTAGTAAAAAAACCCGGTGCTCTAAATTTGTATGAAAAATGGAAATCATTTCCATTTTAATCAGCAGGGGATTAATTTGGGCTATCATCTCCATTTTCGTGGATTTATGTACCTTTTCTATTTTCCAAAAAAACAATTCCGTAAATCATGAGGAAAAAAAATCAGCATGAAGGGTATTACCGATCATGGGAGAACACTGGAACTCCTTGTCCCTCTAAAAACAAGAAAACACAAAGCAAAACTCATTCCCTTTCTCTCCTATTTATAATTTATACGGTAATTTGTTGAGTAAACTAGGGGAGAGCCAAATGAAGAGGCAAAATGCCTTTTCCAATTTCGGGAGGCATTCCCACAGGTTTCAGCCGGGGAGCCAAAACACAAAATCCGACTGTTGTGATTTTTTTTACCGTTGCCATTGTACCAATAAAAAGAACATGAACACAGCAAAGCAAAATCAACACAGCAAACCAACATCAACACAGCAAACCAATTAATTGAAAATTGCAAAAACACATATATTTTACAGCAAACTCAAACAAGAAAATCACAGAAAATACCACAAATCCAAAGAGCAGACTGCATCTTCACTTCGTGTTGTTAATTGTAGTTATTTCAGTGTCGTTTTGATGTGGGTCTGTGCCGTTTTGTTGTTCTTCGAGTTTAGTAGGACTGCTGCTACTAGTGGTGGTGGGAGGAGGAGGAGGACGGAGAGAAGGGAGGGGGGCTGGAGGCTGGGAGTGGAGAGGGGCTGGACGGAGAGAAGGGAGGGGGGCGGCGCTGAGATGGAAAGGAAAATTAGGGCAAGAGAAGGGAAGGAGAACCGGGGGGGTTTATAAACTTTATATAGTATAGGGGTTTTATATATTATTATTATTAATTATAATAGTTATAATAGTTAGTAAAAAATAATAGTTAGCACAAAAAAATAAATAAGCAAAATTCGTTAATTAAGATTTTTTTGTCCGTTAAAATAGTTAACATTAAAAAATAGTTAACACAGAAAAATAATTATGTGAAATTTGTTAATTAGGATTTTTTTTGTCCATTAACTTAATTTCATACTATTTAGTAAAATCAATAATAATATTTTTAATTAATTACGAAATTAATAAATTATGAATTTTTTGATCAATTAGATTAATTATATGTTTTAAATTTACTGATAGATGTTTAAACTGTGTAAATTTTGTGTTAAGAAATGTTGTGCATTTATTCGTAAATAGATATTTTTATCAGTTTTATTAATTTTATTGTTGGCGGGTTTCTCAAAAACAATTATTTAATTATATAATTTACTCATATTAATTGTATAATGAATTGTATAATTACACTATATACAAAATAATTAAATTTTATTTAAAATAAGATTAAAAAAAATGGCTCTTAAAAATGGAGACCAAATCAACTCAAGAGCCATTTATACACTATTCAAGAGTCATTTCTATAATTTGACTCTTAAAAATGCTTCTTGCCATTGGACTTGCTCTAACCCTCCTTTTCTCCCTCTGTATAAATATTCTCATCGCAATTTCTTAAAAAAAAAAAAAAAAAAAAAAACCAGCCTCCTCATTCTCTAAAGCAAACCACTTAAAACTTCATTAATTCATCATAAAATTATTGGTTTTTCAAAACACATTTATATATATATAGTGAAAATAATTAATTTAAGATTTGTTTGGAGTTAAAAATACCGTTAGATAAATTTAAAATTATTTAAGATTTATACAAATATTATCCAAATATCAAATCTTGTTTTAGCTTTGGATATTTGCTTCAAAATTAGTATGTGCAAACCACAAATTGTTTAAGTATTCAAACTCTAACGATAATCTACATGAATCATTATTGAGAAATCTCATAAGCCTTTTAGGATAAAAAAAAATTATTATATCTTAAAATACTCACTTTTTGTGCTATAAGTGTTTATGTACTGTATTGTTTTCACCATATTCTTTAAAATACTCGAATAATTAAATTTGGATCTTAGGTCCCAAATAACATGTCCAAGTGTCACTCTTTGATTTCATAATTCTTCGTATAAATGACGCATAGCATGAAATCATAGACCACACATCCAAGACAGACCGTGACTTATAAATTATTTGCATTTTTTATTTTTATTTTTCTAAAATTAATTGTTTGAGATATTTTTAAACTATTTCAATGTGCGGATAACAGAAATTAAAATTAAAATTAAAATATTCTTTTCATACATTTTTAAATATAAAATATTTTAAAAAAATAATATTAACCACCCTCTAAAACAGATCTAAAATATTTTAAAAAATAACATTGTCTATTATCAAAATGTTAAGCTATTAATTATATAATTTTCATATTGATTTAATATTTTTTTCAAAATATTTTTGGATTGCAATGTTATTTATTTATTTATCTCTTAACCCTATCTTGAGAGTGAGATGTCTTTTGATGCTTAGCGGTAAGAAAGGTCAATATATGGGGGAAAGGAGCCGCACCTTGGACGGAGATAATGAAACAAATGCTGAGGGGCCTATCGGATTTTGACATTTTGTTTTTTTCTTATGGAAAGTCTCATCTATCCAAAGTTAAGTTAAATTACATGCTATATTTATTGTCAGATTTATAAGCACCCGTTTCAGAGTATATCTTTTTTTTGTGTGTGTGTGGATTGTTTTTAAAGTATGCCTATTTAAAAAATATATTAAATCAGTATTTAATTTTTTAATAATTTAATATATTGAAGTTAAAAACAATCTAAAATAATATTTTTATATAGTTTTTCAATAGCAATATAACTCTTATTATGGTAATAGTAGAATTCTAAGTTAACTTTTATGGTACGAAAAAAAAAAGCATTGATGTTATAAATATATATTAACACATCATTACTCTATTCATTAAAAAATATCTGTACTTAATAATATAAACTAACAATAAGTAGAAATTGATAAATTAAAAATGAGGCGCTAATGTTAATTAAATATCAAAGTGGAAAGCTTATCTTTCTAGTAAAACAAAAGGATAAATACAAATCAAAATACTTTCCACTAATTACTTTTATTTTAAACATTTTCATTTGCTTTGTCTGAAAAATTAATTTTGGTTGCTAAGAACACTTGATTTTTGTTTTATAATACATCTAAAAACAACTTATCTATATAAAATATAAAAGAAAAAAAATAAAAATATTTTCTTTTAAGTATTATGAAATTAAAATGAAATATTTAAAAGAATAGTTATTATTTAAAAAATAAATAAAATAAAAAATTTAAAATTAAAATATAGTATATCAATTAAAAAAATAAAAAAAATAATAGAAAAAAAAAATCAAGCATTGCTAGGCATAGTATGTTAGGCTCGCATACCTAACCAAGAAAGAAAAATCTAGGCGCACTTCGTCCTCTAAAGCAAGGCCCACACATTTTTATTTATTTATTTATTTATTTTAAAAATTGCTCTAGTGTGCTCCGCTAGATATATTTTTTATCACCTTTAATTAAAAGAAAATCATGGTTTGAGTTTCGCGCGCAAAAACAAAAGGCTTGTTTTCACTTCACATATAAAGAATATCATTAAACTTATTTTCAACCTCATAATACTCTCTAGTTACTTTATAAATTGAAAATAAATGAATCTATGGGCCCAATCTATTTTTATTAAATTTCCCTTACAAAAACAAATTCATTGATAGTAATATCAGTATTTTATGATTAGAATTTTTTTTTTTATTCTTAACCTCTTTAGATGAACTTTTCTATCATCTCTCAGCATCAAGATGATAAACGTGAAAAAATAAAGTATGAGTTGAGACTATTTATTAAGTAAGTATATTGCCATATATTTTATTTCAAATATTTATTTTCTTACAAATATCATAAATTGATATATTTTTAAATTTCTTATAGACAATATTGTCTATTTTTACTGCCCAAAAACCCATAGGTAATTGAATCCCATATTTTTCGATTACAAGATGAATAATTTTTCACATAGTTTAGAGCACATGTTAGTACTTTATAATTATCTTTATTTTTTAGAATACTTAATTTCATTATACATTTTCCCTTAATTGTTCATGTGTTCACTTCATGTACTAGATTTATGAACTAGGAAGAAATGCTAGTGATACCTTGTCTTTACTACGTTTGGGTCATGAACGAGTGGTTAAGAGCTACTACGGGTATTTCATCAACGAACATGTGTTTCATACTAAAGAATATATATATAGGGGAAAATGACATATAATAATGGAGTTGTTGTTAAGGGATCCACTTCCAACAGACTCTAACACTACAATTGATAATTTATGAATGACTTGCAGTGTTTCAACATTTGGGACGTCATTCAAATTGATTCTGTTCACACAAACTTCGGAATTCCAAGCAGTTTTAACCGAGAAAGTGCATGATGAGACAACCAAACTTTGTGATGACACAACCACATTTCATGCTAGACTACCGCACTATACATAATGGTTATACAAATGCAATCACATTGGGGTGATCCGTGTGCTCATCTTTTTATATCCCGTGGTCCCGACCAACCTTCTCCTCTAGCATCACCTCTAATTTAGATTTATTGTATTTGGATTTTGAATATTCAAAATTTAATCATTTCTAGCTAATAATTTAATTTCAATTTAATTTTATTTGAGATATAATTTGATTTTAAATTTATTTTTTACATTATTAAAATTTATCAAAATTATTTTTCAATATCTGTTTTTTTTTTAAATTAAAATATTAGCAACAGAATTACAAATGAAAATAATGTTGGTATTTTCTAGAGAGTTCGATAGTAATTACTCCAATTACTATTATCACTGATAGAATATACCAACAGAATAACTAGTGGAATCACTGATGATATAAACTAATAAAATCACTGATGAAATATATTGATAGAATCACCAACAAGAAAGATCGATAGAATAATTTGGCGGTGATTTCATCTATATATATAATTTCAAAAGAATTACCAATAAAATAAAAATTACCGATGAGAGTTTTTCATGGCATTGAAGTTAATCCCTTTGTGTATAAGAAAACACCTACTAAACAGATATTGAGTGATTGCAGCTCTAAGACCAAATCAATAACAAGTTCCTCATCTTCATCCTCCAAAATCCATAGATTCTCAAAACATGCTTCCATTACCTAACAATCTACAATAGCTAACACACCCTTGCCACTAGATCAAAAAAATATCCTAGCTACGTGAGCAAGAACAAAAGAAATTTATCCAATGTTTCATTTTCATCCCTAAATTTATCCAATATTCATAAAAACTAAAGGAGTTTAATTTCAAATAATTTATAAAACACTAAATAATAATAATAATAATAATAATAATAATTGGTTTGTATTGGATAAATACTTAATATCAATGAGCCTAAATAATGCACATCTTAAAAAAAGAAGATAACACTTTGAATGATTTAGTATTACATAACTGTTTAAACTATGCTATGGGTCAAATTAAACTATATAGAGATTGACTTTAAGTGATCTAGTAATCTTGACAAGTTCAAAGATAATCTGGATGATAAAAAAAATATAGTTTAATTAAAAACAAATAATTAAGATAACATGTTTTTTTAAGTTGTGATATCTTAAGGAAACAAATTTTTTAGATGAAAATAACATTGATATGGATTATAAATGATCTTTCTATGTATGGAATAATTTTAATTTTTTTTTCTTCTAAAAACTCATTTTTAACACAAAAAACTTTAAAAAAACTCATTTGTTCGTTCGACGACACGTCATTAATTCATATATTTTTTTACCAATCAAGTATTTCCACTAGGCGTCAAGATTTTATCTATTTTTCATTTTTATTAAGAATAACTCTAGTTGATTTTTTTAAAAAAAAACTATTTTTTCTCTTTAATTATATATAATGGTTATAATGTGTGTTTCCCCCTCTATATTTTCTCATTTAACACAAACAATAAAGATTGATTTTTTTATTATTATTTAAAAAATTATTTTCAAGCCACATCACATAAAAAAATATTTTTTTTTAAAAAAATATATTTTTAATATTTGTACATTAAAAAACCTATAAAAATTAAATTTTTGAATAAAAAATTTCTATTTAATTTGATTTTTAATGAAATAATAATTTATCTAACCTTGATTTTATCAATTAAAAAAGTCACTTACATATATGCTATGCTACAGACTAACTCGATTTTTTTTCCCATTGTTGAAAATAGAAGTCAAGGGAACATAAGTTCTCAAAATAAGTGAAACAAATTCGAGACTTATATCATTAACTCGATTGGATTGAATAAGTTTGACTAATTTAAATAATAAGAAAATACAATGACAATAAAAAATTTATAAAAAAATCGACATAAAAAAATGTTAAAAAAAATGACATAAAAAAAGGTAAAAAAAAAATTGATGGAGCCCATCCATCTTAGCATGCAAAATTTAGGACTTGGTCATGATATCAAGGTAACCTTATTAAAAGCAAACTAAATAAAATCATAATCTAAATTATAAAATAACCCAATGTTTAAGAACAATATTAAAAAAATATAATAAAAAAAGGAATGAAAAAATAATTGTTACCCCAAGTTAAGCTAATAATTCCATAAAGAGAAAAGCAAAAAGCATGAAGTCCAATTCTGAATAAATCAAATGTTAAGGAACAATTTTATTTAAAAAAGATATTTTTTTAAAGAAAACATCTTAAAAAAAGATTAAAATAACTTGTATTAGCCTTCAAAACTCGTGACCCTTGTCAAGAGCCTAGAACCAATACTATAGAAAGCAAACTTTAAAAAACAACAAAGAAAAATTATAAATCAATAAAATAGTAGTAGATGGAAATTGGAAAAAATACAACAAAAAAAGTTAAAAAAATGTCAAATAAGAAAAATAAGAACTAAATATGACAAAAAATAATTTGAAATAAAATATTGAGGGGTGAAATTAAAAAAAAATCCAATTAGAAAAGTGATCAAAACAAAGAAACAACAATCAAATGAAGGAGGACCAAATTTTATATTTAAATCCAATCACATTATATATTGAAGGATGAAGTTGAAATAACACATCAATCAAAAAAATATTAAAACAAAACAAATAGTAATAAAAAATAGAGATCAAATTGTATAAAAAATAAATCAAAGGACACATGTATTCTTTGACAAGGAGAGAGAGAGAGAAAACAAAACAAAAGAAAAAAAATTCATCAGAGTTCAATCAAAGTTGTTAATATCGTTTCAGGGTTGTACTATATATATATATATATATATAATTAAATATATTAATTAAAAAAATTAGTTCAAATCCAAAAATAAAATAATTTAGAATTGTGCAATTTAATCTAAAAACACACACAATAAAATAATTTTTCTGAATAAAATTATAAACATGTATAATATTACAAGAATGTCATCATGAATCTCGCAATATCATTACATTATCTGATTGCTCTGAAATTTTAACATAATATATGTATATATTTTAAGAGACTCCTCGCAAAATTTCATCTTAATCTAACAGTCAGATTAAGAGATATGATTGATTTTGTACAATTATTTATTATTTTTAAAAAATACTATTTGACCAAAACAGAACGGGAAGAACAAAACCAGTACGTTTCTGTCGTTATTTAGCCAAAATATACAGAACATACCAAAATTTAAACCAAGATAAAAATGATACCATATTATCTTATATTTTAACTATTACAAGATATTTCAGTCAAAACACAAAAAAATTAACAAATATGAGTTCAATCATTAGTCTCACTACTGCATACACAATACTGGTGGAAAGACCATGATAAGCGACTTCCAACCTCGGCTTGGAAAGTGGGCAACGTCTTAATAATTGTTTTTTTAAATTAATAATTTAATTATTAAAAAAACCATATGCTCTTTGAGTTAATTACAAAAAAAAAATCCTAAGATTATAAAAATACTTTTAAAAATATATAAAGATAAAATAAACCCCAATAATTTTTTTTTTTTAAATTATCTTCTAAGAATAATAAACTTTTCATACCAAGCTCATTTAATGTTAAAAGAACTGAATTATCCCAAACAACTGGATAATGACCGATGATTCTTGTAGAAACGAACAAATTACCATAGGAGCAAGTTAATATTTTTTTATTGAAAGGTTAAAAAAGTAGTTATCCTATCCGAGGTTGTTAGTTCCGTTCTGTTTGGAATGATCGATACATTTCATTCTAATTTAAAAAACAGAATAAATCGAAGCAAATTTTATCTCGCTCAAAATCTCTATTTATTTAGAAAATTCTTCCCAAATTCCGCCCAAAATGTTTCGATTTTGTTCCGTCTGGAACGTCCGGCTAAATGGTATTTTTTTTTAAATAATAATTTTACAATATCAATCATATCTCTTAATCGGACCGTTAGATTGAGATACAATTTTAGAATGATTCTCTTGATATATTTATATATATTATGTTAAAATGTCAGAGTAATCAGAGAATGTAACGACCTTGCGAGATTGATGATGACATTCTCGTAATATTATACAGGTTCATAATTTTGTTTAGAAAAATCATTTTATTGTGTCTTTTTTTAGATTAATTTTTTTTCAATTTTATTATTCAACACGATTTTATTACAAATTGAACTTATAATTTGATTTAATTTATTTTATTTAAGGTTATCATGGTCTTAAAATGTCGGTCACACATTTGAAAAGTTAACTTAGGTTGACATGAGTTGATTCAATATATAGTTAATTCAATATTTTTTTAAAAATGTCAACTTGATTTTTTTAGTTAAACTATATTTTTATCAATTTTTTATGTTATTTATAACTCATTAAATCAGTCAAGTTATATCAGTTCAACTCTTATTTTTTTTATTTATATTTAAAATTTAAATTGTATAATTCTAAATAATTTTATTTTTGTTATAAAAGGAATAAATAATTCACATATAAGAGCATGGATATTCAAAACATAATCAAAAGAGACAAGAGAGAAATACCTTGCTTAATATGAATTCTTCTATTATTCCAAAGGTGTGTGTAATACAAGACACAAGTGTTCTATTTATAGGAGAAGGAAATGAACTCAAGAGTTATGGAAATCCAAGAGTTACTCAAGAGTAATGGACATTCAATACATATAAATATAACTTAATATGTATTTATAACACTTCCCCTTGAATGACCATGTACTTTAAAATTTTAAGGAGGACTTTATATAGATACTTCAAGATCCATATATGAATACTTCAGGATTCATTAACACAATGTCAAATTGCCTCATTAAAACCTTGCAAAGGAAAACCCAGTGGGAAAAAACCTAAGCGAAGGAAAAAGAGTACAATTTGCATTGACTTCCCCTCAAAAGTACATGTCTTATGACAAATTTTTAAGATGTCGCATTCCAATATTATGGACAAGTTTCTTGAAAGTTGAGGCCGGTAAAGACTTTGTAAATAAGTCTGCTAAATTATCACTTGACCTGATTTGTTTGATATCAATTTCTCCCTTTTGTTGGAGCTTGTGAGTATAAAAGAACTTTGGTGAGATATGCTTTGTTTTGTCTCCTTTAATATAGTCTCCTCTGAGTTGAGTGATACAGGCAGCATTATCTTCAAACAATATTATGGGACTATTGTCAATGGCTGACAATCTATATAGTCTCCTTTAAATATTAAAGAGAAAGCAGATAGTTTCTCAAGTACAAGCTTCTGGCCTGAAATACGTGCAGTAATATAAAGATATTCTTTTCTATCTTTATCTATTGTTTCAATATGATAACCATTAGCACGTATATCCTTAAAACTGAGTAAATTTCTTCTGGACTCAAGTGAATATAATGCATCTTTGATGCTCAATCTTATGTTATTTGGTAACATAATATTAGCTTTTCCAAAGCCTTTAAATCATGTCTGTTGGACCTGATATTGTTGTGACATTAGCTTTGGCTAATGTCAAATACTTAAGATATTTATTTTCCTTAAGAATTGTGTGCGTTGTTGCACTGTCTGCCAGACATAAATCTTCATCATGAAAAGTCATACCGTTATTCATTATATCCCCACTTCTGGTGGTATGATGGTTTACTTTAGAAGGATTATTTTTTCTCCTTTTCCATTTATTTCTTCCATACTTATATCCTCGGTCCTTTCTTGTCTTCTGGACAAAAATTTCATTCACTTCAGGGAATAGTTTAGAACCTTTTGAAATTATGCACTCTAGATTGTTGATGTAGGACAATGTTTGAGACATGAAAAGTAGAGAATATTTTCTCTAACATTTGATCGTATGTGATATCTTACCACACAATTTCAGCTATGAGGTAATTTTAAAAGGAGCAGAATTATATTCAATAATCAATTTAAAATCTTGCAACTTCAGGTGCAACCAATCATAATGACCTTGAGGAAGTATGATAAACTTTGGTGGTCATATCTTTCATTTAGATTTTGCCACATATTATTTCCTTCTTTGATGGTCTTTTAAAGATTCATAGCTTCTAGATGAATCTCGACGTCAATATTTCATGACAAATAATTATTTCTAAGAATATCAAGAGCAATAAATTCAAGTTTTGTCAGATTTGACATTATTTTTATCTATAAAAACAAGAAATAACTTATTAAATAAAATCATGAAGATAAACAAAAAAATCAGTCCTCCAAGACTGTTATTTATTTAGCTTTAGAAATACTAGCTCTTCAGGAACTGCATTTAATTTATTTAATCTTTCAGGAAAAATATTAGTTCTTCAGGAACTGTTTTTAATTTGTTTAATTCTTCAGGAACATCATTCCTTTAAGACTATTATTTATTTAGCTTTAAAATACTAGTTCGTTAGGAACTATATTTAATTCTTCAGGAAAATTGTGTTACTAGTTCTTCAAGAACTATTTTTAATTTATACAATTCTTCAGGAACTTGTGATACTAGTTCTTCAAGAACTGTTTATAATTTATTAATTCTTCAGGAACTTGTGATACTAGGTCTTCAAGAACTTGTGAACTCGTTCTTCAAGAACTATTTTTAATTTATTTAATTCTTCAGGAACTTGTAATACTCGTTCTTCAGGAACTGTTTTTAATTTATATAATTCTTCAAGAACTTGTAATACTAGTTCTTCAAGAACTATTTTTAATTTATTTAGTTCTTCAAGAACTTATAATATTCGTTCTTCAAGAACTGTAAATCTCATTCTATGAATAATAGCGAAAGAAAATTTGCCAAAAATAAATTACAATAATGAAAAGCAAATATATTAAAATTGATATAAGTTGGTTAGAGTATCGTGCTGATAACGTGTTATAAAAGGAATAAATAATTCACATATAAGAGCATGGATATTCAAAACATAATCAAAAGAGACAAGAGAGAAATACCTTGCTTAATATGAATTCTTCTATTATTCCAAAGGTGTGTGTAATACAAGACACAAGTGTTCTATTTATAGGAGAAGGAAATGAACTCAAGAGTTATGGAAATCCAAGAGTTACTCAAGAGTAATGGACATTCAATACATATAAATATAACTTAATATGTATTTATAACAATTTTTAGATTTGATCTAATTTTTTTGTTAATTTAATATATTTAATTATATATATAAATAATATAACCCCAAATAAAACACCAATCAAAACAAAATTATGCTATCTCGATGAATAAAAGCAATCGATGAATAAAAGCAATCGATGAATAAAAGCTGTGTTGCAAAATGTTTTCTTCATCTCCTTCAGCTTACACACACTCACTATAGTAGCTTGCCACGTGCTTAGTCCTTTAACTTTAGGACGTGCTAGCTCTTTATCCTTCTTCGTGGCAGAGTTTTGTTTGTTCGTCGTCACGTCATTAATTCATATATTGTTGACCAATCAAGTATTTCCACTAGGCGTCGAGATTTTATCTATTTTTCATTTTTATTAAGAATAACTCTAGTTGATTTTTTTTTTAAAAAACTATTTTTTCTCTTTAATTATATATAATGGTTATAATGTGTGTTTCCCCCTCTATATTTTATCATTTAACACAAGCAATAAAGATTGATTTTTTTATTATTATTTCAAAAATTATTTTCAAGCCACATCACAAAAAGAAATATTTTTTTTTAATTTTTTTAATATTTTTACATTAAAAAAACTATAAAAAATTATATTTTTTATTTAGAGAAAAAAAATTAATTTGTTTTTGAAAAACATTTTTTATGCATATGAAAATAAATAGTACTGTACAATAAGCTTTGACAGTCTTCTGACATATGGCCCCCCAGATGGCCCATTTTGTAATCTTTCACGACCATCTATAAAACGTGGGTGCACTATTGATAGAGAAACGACAAGAAGTCAATTTCAAGGGGCTCGTGTATTCTTGTGCATGTGTTATGGTCCTGTGATCTTCTTAGATTTTAATATATTGATGTTAAAAATAATTTTTAAAAAATAAAAAAAATATTATTTTAATATATTCTTAAATAAAAAACACTTTAATAAAATCTGAACCCTTACTCTCCCCCTCCCTCCCTCTCTCTCTCTCTCTCTTGTTCTTTTAGCGGTTCTAATTTACTCTTTTTTTTTCTCGTTTCTTCTCTAAGCGGTTCTAAAATGTCTAGAGTCTTTGTCAAGCAATATTTATCGAATGATATCCGACAACACATATGAGTAATATCCAGACAAACAAATTCAAATGTGTACGTCAAACAAATATAGTGATTATTATTATTTTTATCACACTTTCATTAAATATCCAAGTGATTCATGCTCATATTATAATATAAAAATAATTCTAGTACCTCACTTTATATATATAACCTTTTCATATTCTTAATTATTTCATGTTATTCCAAACCAATTTTGGTATTGCTTTTGCTTTTGTGGTTGAGGTTTTAAAAAAATAATTTTATGAGAAGTACTTTTCGCTGTGCTTTATAATTGAAATTGAAGTGTTTGGTTAAAACTGTAGTTAAGTTTGAGCTTGATAAAATAATTTCAAGTGTTTAGTTATTATGTTTTTCATATTATTGTCAACTTGTAAAATTATTTTAAAAGACACACACAGATATATATATATACAACTTGTCAACTTGTATTGAATATGGGTTCTGATATGTCCAGGAACCAACCTTTAATGAAACCTTGTTTAGTTTTCTATACATTCACTATAATAATCCAATAATTGGTTGATATCAAACATTATATCTTCAAGCTTAACTCACACTAGTAAATTGGACCTAAATTCTTCTGATAGGAAATCCCTACAACATAGTGGTTATTCTTCAAGTTTGTCCTTATATCCCTAATGGTAATTCTAATATGTTCTGACATCTCATGTTTTTTTATAAAGGGTGGTAGAAAATAGTAAGTTCACTATAAGCATTATAAAATGTAATATGACTTGATATGATTCATGTTCTATCGAGAGTTAACCTAAATGGATAAAATTATGTAGTCTACTTTCATTTTGGGTATAAGCAATCAAGTTTATGAAGTCTATAAGCAATCAAGTTTAACATTCTAAACCTAGCTTCATAACATTTTCATCAATTTTAATTAATGGCTTAGGAAAGAGTAAAACTAAGCATGGTATCAAGTTATACAAGTTTTCCGAGAACGTAGCTTTCAATCATCGAAGACAAACTTATTCAATTTTTGTGGTGTGTAATATTTTTGCTGATGTTTCATAGATATGAGAGGCATGGAAACATCGAACGTCATACAGAATTAGTCCATAATTCAGGGCTTTTATGTAATTGCATTAAAAAGAAGCTTTGATTGTTTTCTATATATATAAAGGCGCATGAGGAGCACCCCAATACCATCATTCCACAAAGCAATTGCATTTCTTTAAATATTATCCGTCTGCTCAATCCACTTCAAACAAACAATGTCTCGAATCAATATGGCAGTTCTGCTGGTGGTTGGGCTGCTGCTGGTGACGGCGAAGCAGTCCATGCAGATGAGTTTGAGAAACCCTACTGCTGAGATTGAGACAAGCAATTGCAAACTAACAGTGCTTCGCGTAGGCCTTGTATTTACATCTGATCACAACGAAAAGGCTGTTAAAGAGTCTGGTCTCGTTACGAATATCTCATATGTTGACATTGCCGGCAGAAGGTTCCATGTTGGAACACTTAGAAACACTCCTATTGTGTATGTTAAGACCGGGACTCAATCGGTAATATTAATTCTATTTCAGCTACGATCCATTTTGTTTCCTTTCCATGATTCCATTTTTATCCTTTGTAGATATGGTATATGGATGTTACTTTTTCTTTTTTTATTTTCGTCATTGCAAAATTATAAGTACAAATAATTATCCATGATTATTTACAGGTTCTCTCTCTCTCTCTCTTGTTCGGACAGATATTTCGGTTAACAAAACTGTTGGAAGTTAAGTTGCATACCAGTTTGCTTAATGCTCACGTGCAGAAGAAGAAGAATTATGTAGCATGTAAAGTGTGTGTTGCATTCTGTTATGATGTAACTAACTAACAAGTAAGCATGCATAAGGTGTGTGTGTGTTCTCATAGTTGTAAAGCATGCATAATGTGTGTGCTGTGTGTGCTCTGTCTCAATCATATATAAGAGGCAAGAAGTCAAACACTTTGTAAGCAATTCAATTCAATACAAAAAGAAGACTACGAAGTTAGTGAAAAAAACAGACTTACCTTCTTTTCTCTCTGCCCAAATATCTTCTTCTTCTTCCCAAATTCAACAAACCCAAAAACCTGCAAAATAACACAAACACAAATCAAAACCTAAACTCACTAAATCAAATCAGAAATTCAACATGGTATCAGAGCACTAAACTGATTCAAGTAGGGGCGTAAATCTGTGAACAATTTTTCAAGCACCAAAGCAGCAAAATCATAGCAGTTCAGCAGCAAAATCATAGCAGTTCAGCAGCAAAGACATGACTGGATCATCAGACCTTCGAACACCACAATTTAATGGTGAGAACTATGATTTTTGGTCAGTTAAAATGAAAACTATTTTCAGAGCTTATGATCTCTGGGATGTGGTTGTATGTGGTGATACATCACCACACGAATCTAGTGAAAGTAGCAGTGGAGAATCTTCTGGTTCGAAAGACAAGAAAGCTGAGTCAGGAGAGACTGCTGCTGAGATTAAGGAGAAAAGGATCAAGGATGCCAAGGCTCTAAGCATTATCCAAGGAGCCTTGATCGATGATATTTTTTCCAAGAATCGAAAATGAAGAGACAGCTAGAGGAGCATGGGAGCTGTTGAGAAGAGAATTCAGAGGAGATGATAAAGTTAGAGAAGTGAAGTTGCAGGCTGTAAGAGCAGAATTTGAGTATATGAGAATGCTTGAAGGAGAAGGCTTAAATCATTACTTGACTAAGTTCTTTGGAGTGATAAATGATATGAAGTCTCTTGGAGAAGAGATAACTGAACAAAGAATAGTGCAAAAGATCTTGATGAGTCTTAGCAGAAAATACAAGTCAATTGTATCGATTATTGAAGAAACAAGAAACTTAAAAACACTTAGAAGTGAAGAAGTTATTGCTTCACTTAAAGTGTATGATAGAAGGGAAGATATGCATGAGGAAAGAGAGAGAGAAATGCATATTGAAAGAGCATTCAACACTTTGAAAGTTGGCAGTAATCAATTTCATGGTGGAAATAAAGGCTCACATTTGAAATCAAGGCAAGGCTGGCAGGAACAACAAAGAAGACCTGCAAACTTGTCATCGAATAGCTATAACAGCTATGGTTCAAACTGGAATCAAAGAGCTGAAACAAGCCATGGCAATACATTCAGTTCACAGTATAGAAATATGAACAACAATCAGCTGAATACCAAACCACAATGCAGCACTTGTCAGAAATTTCATCATGGTGTTTGCAGGTATAAAGGTCAGCCTAAATGTGGGAGATGCAATCTGTTTGGACATAATACAAATGATTGCAAAGATTACAAGCAAATGGCAAATTGTGCAAAGGAGAAGGAAGAAGTGTTCATTGCAAATGCATTCTACGCATGTCATGCAGCAAGTGTACAAGAAGAGAATGATGAGGTCAAGAAGGAAAATGATGATTATGATGATGAAGATGATGGTGACTCCTTAGATGATACTGATGAAGAACAGGCAGCTTCAGAGATTGCAATACTGAAGTCACGGGAAAGTGCTTTTGAAGCAAGGTTGGCTGCTGCTAATGAACAAATGAGGTCAGCTGAAGAAGATGCAGCTGAGTGGAAATGGAAGTATGACTTTGCTATAAGAGAGACAAAAGCTGCTTTAGAGAAGGTTGCGGCTTCTTCTTTTGAGAAGGATTTTCAAGAAATGCTGCAGCAGTTGAAGCTTGAGAAAGAGAAGACTGAGGTGTTGTTGAAAGAGAAAGATGAGATGTTGAAGGCTAAAGATGATGAGATTGAAATGAAGGGTAAGGAACATGAGAAAATGAAGAGTGAGTTTCAGAAACTGGAAATTGAAAGATTAGCCGAAATTGAGAGGGCTCAGAGGCATGTTGAAAGTTTGTACTCTGACTGGGATCTTCTCCCACCAAAGACAATCAAGGATCCTGAGGCCAAGAAACCAGAAATTTGGGATGACAAGGAGTATATTCCTGATCTTGAAGACAAGAAGCCAGAAGACTGGGATGATGAGGAAGATGGTGAGTGGACTGCCCTCAACCATTTCTAATCCCCGAAAGTACAAGTGCCCATGGAAGCCAAAGAAAATTAAGAACCCCAACTACCAGGGCAAATGGAAGGCACAAATTGTTGACAACCTAGATTACGGATGAAACTTGGAGTTAAACCAGTCAGCAACTTAGGAGAGGCTGTTGGAATGTAAGTTGCTGAGCTGGAATTAACTGAATGAAGAAATGATGCTGAGCTGGATTAATGGATGCTGAGCTGGAAATGCAGTAGCATTAAAGGAAGAAGAAGAAGTAGAATAGATAGTTACATTCTGTTATGAACATGTACTAAGTGTGCTGAACATGCATTAAGTGTGCTGAACTACTTGTAACTAACAAAACAAGTAGAGAAGTTGTAATTGAGCTCTCGTAATGAGTTCCAAGCCTAAGAGTATATAAAGGCATAAACTCAAACAAGTTGTAAGCAAGAAAAATAGATACAAGCTTACCTCTGTTCTGGAAATCCTCTTTGCCTCAAACTCTCTCAAATCCTTCTCTCTCAAATCAACAAGCAACCTGCAAATTATCAAACAAACAACAACAACTTGCATCCTTAATTTGTGTTTTAAAAATTTTCCATGACAGGTAAATGTGGCTTCTGGTGTTCAAACTCTCTTGCTTAGATTTAATATTTCTAAAATCGTCTTCTTTGGGAATGCTGGAAGCCTGAATGGCAGCGCGTTGGTCCCTGGTGATGTCGCTGTGCCGGAGGCTGTCGCCTTCACCGGAGTTTGGGAATGGGAGGTGCGTAAGGCCTTTGCTATTATTTATTGTTTTCGTTTTGAAACTTGATTGTTTTTCATTTTTGTTTTCAATGACGTAAGAACCGACAATCTATCCGGAAAATATTTGAAAGCCAAACATAATGGTAATTCATTCTCCTTAATTTGCTCTTATAAATATCCGCAGATATTCGAAGCTCAGAATAAAGGTCAACTGGCATTTGGACACTTCAATTATCCAGTGAATGGAGAGAACTTGTTGGGGACTGTAGCGTATGAGAACATCACCTTGTACTCACCAAGTGAAGGTCCCAAGGAAGTTTTCTGGCTTCCTGTCCCTTCACCCTTGTACAAAGCTGCTACTGAAGAGCTGACCAAGGTTTGTCAATCTCAGAGTATGAAGCTGATGAAGTAGCTGCATGTTTCTTATTCATAATTACCTTTAAAATTACCGCTAAGCCTATAATTGATTATTCATTGCAGGATTTGAAGTTAAAAGAATGCCATTCTGGTAGATGCCTGCCCGGAACACCCAAAGTTGCCTCTGTATTGAAGGCTTCTACTTCTGATTTTTACGTTAAAAATAAAGCATACGGAGAATTCCTTCTCGGAAAGTTTAATGCATCCACTGCCGATTCAGCAAGTGCTGTTGTAGCTTTGGTTAGTAAAAAAACTTCTATGAACTCAAAAGTTTATGCTTTATTTTATTATATTAAGTTACACCTGATTAATTTGGTTAACGAGTTTATTGGTGTCCTTATTTTCAGACATCTTTGTCAAATGGAAAGCCCTTCGTGGTGTTCCAAGGTATTTCAAATATTGTTGGTGAAGAGAGTTCAAACCCAGAAATTAGCTATATTGCCTCCCAAAATGCCTTCGTTCTTGCCGCCGCGTTCATCAATTTATTTCCTACCCAACGACTTGCCTGTGAGTGATGAGATGATGAATCACCTCGAGAGTATCTGGAGCGCCATGAAAAAAGGAGGATGCCCTATTGTACTAGAATAAATTATGGCCTCCTAAATTAAATAAAATGGGGTTAATTATTTCATCCATATGCTCTTTCCTTTTTTTTTTTTATGAAATATATGACCTATGTTTGCTGTTTTTGTCATGTGAGATCTTTACAGATTAAAAAAGGATGTGCAAAACTGTTACAGCCCATAGCATAAAGTAAACTTTTTAGCACTTCTATTTTCCTCACACCATAAATTCTGTCTAATATGAAAGCAGGCCAGCTTGTAAAAACTTTACAGAAAAAAATACAGAAATTTTATTGTCTTGAAAAAAAAAAAAACACACAGAAAGAGAGAGGTAAGGATGCAAAAGTGAATACACTATGAAAACTTCACGTTGTGCCTTTTTCATGTGATCCCATCTAAGTCAACTTTTAATTTTTAATTGGAATTTCACTAATACCCAAAATGAAAGAATCAAAGTCAAGCATAAAAGAAAAATGGCTCAGATATAGATTTTTAGATTATTTGTAAATAATAAAGTTTAAGATATTATTTTAAAAAAAAATATTTTACATTAAAAGATATTATTATTTTTTAAAAAATAAAGTATTTACAGAAAAAGTTTTTTATACAATGTAAAGAAACACAATTTTCTCCATTTAATTTTTTTTATTAGTTATTACATACTATTAGCCTATATATATTGGAATAAAAAAACAATCAACTACAAAATATCAGTACTCTTTGTTGGGTTTTTGATTTTTGATTTTTTTTATCTTGTTATTTATGCTTTCCTGATTTTAAGGAAGGACCTATTGGATTCTAGGGATAATTTTTTATATAAATATATCTTTAAAGACAATATTTAGAATAAAAAACAATCAAGTACAATATATTCAAACGCTTAAACCTAGTTGGAATCAAATAAAAAAACAATGAACTACAAAATACTTACACTCTTAAACCTTGTTGGGTTTTTATTTTTTTTATTTATTTTGTTTGTTTAGCTTCCCTCATTTTGAAGAACCTTTGGATCCTCGAGGATAATTGTTTTTAGAAAAATATCCTTAAAGACAATGTTTATCTATTTTACATGCATTAATGTATATTTTTTGTTTTGTTTTATCTTATATGTAACAAAGCTATGTGTAAAATTGTCATGAATTTTTATGTTGTGTGTAAAACTATCTAACTAAGAAAAACTTAGAGTGATTTAATAGCATCACCTAGTAATTTAAAATTTAGTCAAAACGTACATTGGAACTTTTATTAATACCCAAAATGAAAGTAGACTACACCATAATTTTCCTTTGATAAGAAATTTCATTGACTAAAAATATATATTTGTTCAAAATAAGAAATTTAATTGATTAAAAATAAATGTAAGACAAGGTTTAAAGCCTTAAATAGACACCCAAAACAAATACAAGAGGATTGCTTAAAACATTAAAACAACTAGAGCAAACAAGATTTTCATTATTTTAATGGTATTCTTAAATCAAATGATGACTATAGAGTTAATTGTTATCAGCTATGAAATAAACTCTAATTTATCAAAATATATATGAATTGAATATATACATAAAACCTTATCGGAAAAAAAAACAAAAAAAATTAAGAGTAAAAAACATATATAATCTTAATATTACAAAATATAAAAATAAATCTGAAGGCATCAAACATAGAAACGAAATCATTGACAGAAACAAATACTATCAGTTTTTGGCTGCTAGTAACACCAAGAATATTCGTGGCTTACAAATTTTTATTACTCTACCAACATTAATGAATGAAGTGAGGAAAATTGGCAATAGATATGTTTTTTTATATATATTTAAAAATAATATTTGAGTTTTCTTAAGTTATTTTAATATACTGATATTGGAAATAATTTTAAAAAATAAAAAAATATTCTTTTCATATATTTTTAGATAATATATATTTTAACATGTGTCATCTATTTGTTTTTTTGAAAGGGAATATGACGGATATATTATTTTCTATGGTACATTAGCAGGAGCCCACATAAAATAAAGAACGAAAATTCCACTTTATACCTGTTCCATCATCTTATGATTTTTCAGGCGGAGAACTTGAAAAAAAAAAAAAGGAATTTAGATTGACGTGTAAATTAATTCAAAAATGTTTTTTTCTTATTATTTTTGAAAAGAAAAACAATTGACATCTTTATTCTTGTTATTCATAATCATTAAATATTATGTGTAAATTAATATTGACATGTAAATTAATTCAAAAATGTTTTCTTATGATTTTTGAAAAATCAAAAACAATTGACATCTTTATTCTTGTCTCTTACTCATAATCATTAAATATTATGTGAAATAAAAAACAAAAAGTGCCAAAAAAAAAAAAAACCCTAAACCTAAGATATGTGAAATCAAAAAATATTGAAATCGTGATAATTTTTTGAACTCCCATACCAAAATCTCCTAGTAAAAGCCCTAAAAATATTACACATTCTAGGATCACATTAATTTTTTGACGGGCATAAATGAATTTCTATGTCAGGGAATGTGTGATGTGGGGACTATCCAGAAAGCCATAACTGTAAACATGAGAAATATGCTATATTTGTTTTTTATAAAAAGTATGCATGGAAAAATCTTGGAATTCGGTCGTATACATGAAAACAACACTTTTTGCTTATAATATTTTTTGTAAGAAAAAGATTTTTTTATGCAAATTTTGTATTTTGCATTTTTTTAATATTTTTTCCTTTTTCTATTTTTTTCTCTGTGTGGGCTGGCTGCCAAGCCCTGGTAGGCCGAGAGGCCCATCATTTGGGGGTGGGCTCTAGCACAAGTGGGTCGATAGGCCCACTCATTTCTGGTAAATAGGTCGGGCACAAGGCCCAACCCGTCCAGCCCACCATTTCACACGTGAATAATGGGACAGGAGAGTGAATTAATTCACCCCTCACTGTTCACCACAATGGTGAACAGTGACAAGGTGGTGAGTAGAGTGTGACAACCGACATACTTGTCACTGCCGGCGTGTAGAGGAGGCTGAAGTGGCTCTTCTTGTGATGGTGGTGTCAGAAATGATGGCTTGTGGTAGCCGGGAGAGCCGCTAGAAGTTGTTGTTTTGTGTTGCTACTACTGTTGCTTGATGTCAGAGCTGGAAAAGAAGAGCTAAGTATGCTGGGTAGTTGTTGGCGTGGGGGCGAAGCCGTCGGTGCTGAGGAAACAACCATTGGTGCTCGCTGTGGGTTACAAAGGGAGGCTGGCTGTGGTTGCTGTCAGTTGCCACTAGTGCTTGGTGGCCGGAGTTGTTGACGCTATCGAGAGAGATGAGAGAGGGGGCCAATTGAGAGGGAAGGAGAACGGGCTGTAGATTGTTATTATTGATGCCGAGGAAGAGTGAGAGCTATTATTTGTATTTTTTTACGTAACTTGTAAATCAATCCTACCATCTCTTGTGTTTGTGTCCGTGCTCTGTGTTTTTTTTTGTTCTTCTATTTGTGTTGTATTATTTCATGCTCTCCTTTGTTGTCTTCTCACTCTAATTGTATCACTATCATTTCCCCTCGTCCTCTATGTATGGTGTGATTGGTGTATTTATAGTCGAAGGAGGCAACCCTTCAGCTGCCTATTGAGTGCAGCGATGGGTTGCCTCCTACAGCAACGTGCTTGCACTGTTTAGGTTACTGAACAGTGTAGTCATTTCTGCAAGATTCATGATATTTGGGAGAAGATATAAATGCATTTTGGTCCCTCAATTTGTAATTGTTCTAATTGCACCTCTAATTGGATTAAACTTGTAATTTTGTGCAATTGTATCCCTGTCAAAATTTCAACGACAATCTTAGCTTTGTATGTTGTTTTATTTTTGTCCTTGGTTTTTGATTTATACGTTTTGACCCTCAATTGACCATTAAACTCTCAATTTTCTTCACAATGCTTACGACTAAAGTCTTGTAAGAGACTTTAGATAGTAAGCATTATAAAGAAAAAGAAAATGGATTTACAGAAAAAGAATTGGTTGATTCATCCAGAAAAAATGAGGACTATGAAGCGCACTCTAGAGAGAACGGTAGAATAGGGCTAGAAGGCATGTTATCTAAGAATTGAGGTCTAAGTAGGACACTTGGAGGGTGAAAATATGATGTTCAAGAAGACACAAGAAAATGGTCTCATTGTAATGAGTAACCTACCCAACTAAAGACATGGAGATGGTAAAAGATACAAGAATGTTCTTATTGTAATGGACGATCTTCCCAAGTGAAGATAGTGACGGTGGTCAGAAATACAAAGATGATTTTGCTGTAGTGGGCGACCTACCCAACTTACAATGGTGAAGATGATCTCCTTGTAATGGGTGACCTACCCAGAAAATATAATGAAGTGGTTTTGTTGTAATGGGTCACCTACTCAGGTGAGAATGGTGAAGATGGTTTTGTTGTAATGGGAGACCTACCCAAGAAATATAATGAAGATGGTATTGTTGTAATGGGTGACCTACCTAGAAAATATAATAAAGATGGTCTTGTTGTAATGAGTATCCTACCAAGGTAAGAATGGTGAAGATTTAATGGAATGAAAAATAGGACTAGAAAGCACGTTATCTCTGATCTATAGTTGAGGGCTGGAAAGCGCATTATTTGAGTTGATGGTTGAAGGTTGGAAAAAACACTAATTGAATTGGTAGTTGAAGGCTGGAGATTGCACTCGAAGAGGAGAAAATAGGGTTGTAAAATGTACTATTTTAATTGATGGTCGAGGGCTGAAAAATGCACTTGAAGAGGGGAAAATAGGTTTGTAAAGTGCATGATTTTAATTAATGGTCGAGAGCTGGAAAGCGAACTCAAAGTGAAGGGAAAATAGGGATGGAAAGTGTGTTATTTTAATTGATGGTCAAAAGTTAGAAAATGCACTCGAAGATGAACGGAAAATAGGGCTGGAAAGCGTAGTATTTTAATTGATGGTTAAGGGTTGGAAAACACACTCAAACGAGGAGAATAGGGATGGAAAACACATTGTCTTAATTAATGATTGAGGGTTGGAAAACTCATTTGAAAGAGGAAGAAAAATAGGGTTAAAAAACATACTATTTTTAGTTCATGGTTAAGGGTTGGGAAATGTACTCAAACAAAAAAGGAAAATAGGCCAAAAAGCGCATTATCCTAATTGGTGGTTAGAATTGGAAAACCACACTCAAAAAAGAAAAAAAAAATAGGGTTGAAAAACATACTATTTTTAGTTCATGGTTAAGGGTTGAAAAACGCACTCAAATAAGGAGGATGGAGATGGAAAATGCACCCAATTTAGAGGGAAGGCATGTTATCCAACCCTAAGCTTGGAAGAATATAACCCTAACCTTTTTTTTCTTCCTCTTTATAAATATTCTCATCGCCATTTCTGAAAAAAATCTTAACAACCAGCCTCCTCATTCTCCAAAGCAAACCATTGAAAACTTCATTAATTCAATATAAAATTATTGGTTTTTCAAAACATATATAGTAAAAATAATAAATTTAAAATGTTTTAGGAGTCATAAAATCCTGTTAGATAAATTAAAAATTATTTAAGGTTTATACAAAGATTATCCAAATATCAGATGTTGTTTTTAGCTTTTAATATTTTCTTCAAAATTGATTTATCGTAAACTACAAGTCATTCAATTATTTAATTTTTAACAATAATCTACATGAATTACAATTAAAAAATCTCCTAAACCTTTTAAGAATAAAGAAATTGTTATACCTTAAAGTACTTTTTTTTTTTTGTGCTATAAGTATTTATGTATTGTATCTCCTTAACTTTTAAGTTGTTGCCCCCATATTAGGGGTGAGCATTTTCGGTTCGGTTCGGTTTTTATCAAAAAAAGTAACCAAACCAAACCAAAAATTATAATTTGGTTTTTTAAAATAACCAAACCGAACCGAACCTAGTAAAAACCGACCACTTTCGGTTCGGTTCGGTTCGGGTTTTATGATTAAAAAATTGAAAAAAACCGAATTCGAAAAATTACTGTGGGTTTCCTTCTCGAGTAACAGATTTAATGAGCTCTTCATCAGTAACCAAAGAGAAGCCGTGTACAATAAGCCTTAAGCAATTCACAAGAGGCACTACAGAAGCAAAGTAGCGAGCCTGTGTTGAGGTGCTATTCTTGGATCAAACATCACGAAGAACTGAGGTATAAGTTAAAGCAAGAAAAACTAAAAACTCAAATCACAAGATAATCCCAAGATTCAATTTTCAAGGTTGAATTTCAAAGAAATCCCACCAAGGATTGATACCTGAAAATAGGTTAGCAAGCAGCAAAAAGCAAGCCTGAAAGTATATGAACTAGTTTTCTGCTCAGACTCTGTTGAATGAGGTTTCGGTGATTGAGAGGGAGGGGATGACTGACGAGTAGAAATAAGAGAGGCAAGTGGATTGTAGAGGTAAGGGATGACCGGTAAGGATGCTTTACATAGTGCAGAGGAAAGGAGGGGGGCGGCGGCTAGGTTTAGGAAAAAGTTAGAAACTTTTCAATTTATAGTACAGTGCTTAATTGTGAACTCATTTGGTTTGGTTCGGTTTATCCGGTTTTTTGCCTTGCAAAACCGGAACCGAACCGAACCGGATATGTTTTAGAGTTTTTTTAATCGGTTTAATTGGTTTTTTTTATCGGTTCGGTTTTCTCGGTTATTTTTTTTTCGGTTTTCTCGGTTTAATCGGTTTACCGGTTTTTTTGCTCACCCCTACCCCATATAAATAATAAAAACAAAAGTCTAATGTGTTATTTAATGTTATCACTCCTTTATTTCCTTGTTTATCTTGGAATTTTGTGTAAGACTTGGATAAATGATAATGTAAATAGTATTTTTTAGTTGCTGACTTTCAGGGGTTTATGACTTTCCTCTCTTTATTGTAAGTGGGTTCCTCCTTAATGCATCCAAGAAAAGAGCATCCTCCTCGTATCCTCTCTCGGAAAAAAGAAATTATAGCACTCCACAAATTCTTATTATCCATCCGGTTGGTCGCACCAATCATACGCAGCTCCCAGATTTCCATAATTATGGAAACCATAATTATTAAACGAATAAATTGAGAGATCACAAATAATTTATTGAATAAAATATGTGCTGATAAATTATTACAAATATCTTGGCATGGAGATGTCGTTTCATATGTTGTCGGTAGCAAAGATTAATATGTGGAGGAAAGGAACCGCAACTTGGATAGTCCGGATAATGAAACAAATGTTGGGGCCAACCGCCGTCTAACTGTTTCTTTTATTTAACCTCTCATCTATCCATCTAAATTACATGCTATATATATTTTGTAAGATTAATGATTATTTTTAAAAAATATTTATTAATTACTATTGATTAATTAATACATCGAAATGACCCAATCTCATAGATAAACCAGGCCGCTCCATTTTGTGATCTGGCGTAGTCTTAATAATGTTTTTTTTTTTCTTTCAAATTAATAGTTTAATTATGAAAAAAATCACATGCTCTTTGCGTGAATTACATAAAAACCAGCCTAAGAATATAAAAATACTTTAAAAATATATAAGGAAAAAATAAAACCAATAAATTTTCTAAAAAATTAAACAAATTAAACAAATTTTTTAAATCAAATGTTTACCTGCTATTACCATATGGTTTTTATTATTAAATAATCATATGTTTTTTTGTCGATTATTTTTATTTAAATCAAATTAAATATCATGAATAAATTTTATATTTATTCGGGGATACTTTTTAAATTTCTTTGAATAGAGAACTTGATTTTGGTTAATTTACAACCAGACATTAGAAGTTCTTAGCTATTATTTGAATAAAAAACTTGTTTTGGTATTGAAATAAGGGTTTTTGGAGTGTGGTTGTGATTATTTTTTAAAATATTTTTTATTTAAAAATTTATTAAAATAATATTTTTATTATTATTTAGACATTATTTTTAATATTAATAAATTAAAATAATTTAAAATTTTTATTTTTTTATTTAAAATAAAAAATAATATTCTTTTGAAAAACACGTTTTAAGCATATGAAAATATGTAGTACTATACAATAAGTTTTGGCATAGTCTTCTGATATCTGGGCCCCCAGCTGACCCATTTCGTCATCTTTCACTACCATCTATAAAACGTGGGTGCACTATTGACGGGAAAACGACAAGGAGTCAATTTCAAGGGGCTGGCGTTTTCTTGTGCATGTGTTATGGTCCAGTCACTCCAGTGATCCTCTTAGATTCAGTCTCCATTACAAAAACGTTTCTTAAAATTTTTATAAATTTTTTTATTTTTATTTTAAATTAGTATTTTTTTAATAATTTAACATTTTAATGTTAAAATTACTTTAAAAAATAAAAAAAATATTATTTTAATATATTTTTAAATAAAAAACACTTTATTAAAATCTGAAATAGGTTCTTATGTAATGGTTACTCTCTCTCGGTTGTCTTGTTTTACACTATATTTTAAATGTCTTTATGATAAAATGATTTTTTGAATAATATAAATATAGTTTTTTTGTTTATGTATATTCCAATAATAAAAGTCATTTAGAAGAAACATATATACAGTAACAGTTGAAACACAATATAATAACAGTTGAATAACTGAAACACAATATAATAACAGTTGAATAACTGAAACACAATACAACAACAATTGAACTAGTGAGATATCAACTGATACATATTGATTTTAAATAATATATTACTCCAAAATACAGTAACATTTGAAATAAAATACAATATCAGTTAAAATAAAATAAAATAATAGTTAAAACAAAATACAGTTACAGTTAAAATAAAATACAACAACAATTAAAATAAAATACAGTGATAGCTGAATAAAATACAATAATAATTGAAATGAAATACAATATAATAGCTGAAATAAAATATAGTAACAATTGAAATAAAATACAGTAACAACTTAAATAAAATACAGTAACAGTTGAAATAAAATACAATAACACTTAAAGCAAAATATAGTAACAACTGAGATAAAATACAGTCAATTTTCTAGCACGATAAAATATTATCAATTAATTAAAATTTTCTTGTTCGAGTTTAGTTTTCAACTGAAGCAACATTTCTACTTTTTTTGTGTTTTAATCATCTTAAACAATGTTTTGACGGGAATATATATTTTTTATGTTTTGGCTTTTCAATTCAGACCAACTATATATAACAACTGAAAAATAGAACAACCATTTTAGCTATTCAAATAGCTTTTTCATTGGAGATGTTAAAATTAAACATAAAAACTAAAAGTACATTTTTTTAGCTTTGCCTCTTCTTATCCCTCTTGTGTTGGAGTTGCTCTTATGGACAATGGTTTAATGATCCTCTTAGATTTAGTCCCGGTTTAGAAGTATGATTATAGTTTTTTTTTTAATTATTTTTTATTCAAAAATATATTAAAATAATATATTTTTTATTTTTTTAAAATTATTTTTGACATCAGGACATTAAAATGATATAAAACCGCTATTTTTTTAATTTAAAATAAAAAATAAAAATAAAAAATTTCATTTTTTTCAAAAACATTTTTAAAACACAATGCTAAACACTCACTTAGTCTACATTACAAAAACATTTCTTAAAAATTTATAATTTTTTTATATTTTTATGATAATTTAACATATTGATATTAAAAATAATTTGTAAAAACTAAAAAAATATTATTTTAATATGTTTTTAAATAAAAAAAACATTCTAATAAAATCTGAAATACAATCTCATGTAACCGTTACTCTCTCTCTCTCTCTTTTTGTCGGTTGTTCTTTTAGGGGTTCTAATTTACTCTCGTTCTTCTCCTTTCTTCTTTTAGAGGTTCTAAAATGTCTAGGAGTCTTTGTCAGACATTATTTATTGAATGATATCCCGACAACACATATGAGTAATATCCGACATGACCAAATTCATATGTGAACGACAAACAAATATAGTGATTATTATTATCTTTATCACACTTTCATTAACTGCCAAAGTGATTCATGCTCATCTTATAATATAAAAATAATTCTAGTACCTCACTTTATATATATATATATATATATATATATATATATATATATATATATATATATATATATATATATATATGATATTTCCACCTCCAAACCATCCTGCAGTGGAAATTGTTCAAAATCCAAACACCACCATGAATCAAAACCACCATACAAAAGATCATCTCACAAATACCGCAAACACTACCAAACCGAATACCACTCCAAAGAACCTCAACAACTCTACTACAAAAAACCCTACAAAAAATTCACTAAACACTCAAAGAGTCGTTTTCAACCAAAGAACAAACCCTTTGATTGGAAAACTGCTACATGTTACAAGTGCAACCAGAAAGGACATACGGCTGCATTCTGTAAATTCCAAAAGAAACTTCATGAGCTCAACATAGATGAAGAGACCATCAATATGCTACAAAATCTGTATCTTGAAACCTCAGATACAGACCCCTCTTCCTCAGATATCTCTGAAGAAGAATTCCAAGTTGATGAGTTAGCAGATTCTAGTGCTACCTCAGACACTTCAAAGTCAAATCAAGTTAGTGTCCTCACCCAGGACCAAGAATTCATTCTTGAGGCCATCAAGCGTCTTGATGATCCTCAGTTACAAAGAGTTTACTTGGATAACCTGTTGAACAACTTCAACAAAGCAGATCAGTCCTCAGTAAACCCTCATCCTCCACCTCGTACTATGTTGCCATCAGCTAGTACCAATACTTATGATCTCACCAAGATCTTAAGTAAAAAGAAATCCCAACCTTCCATTACAATCCCAGAGCTACATTCTGAGATCAAAACCCTCAAAACTGAGTTACAAAGCCTAAAACAAGCCCAACAGAAAGATTCTGCCATATTACTGGACCTTTTATCCAAAGTTGAAAACCAGTCAGACTCTGATTCTGAACCCGAATCAATAGACCCTGACCTTCATGCATTACATGACACCAATTTGGAACAAATTGATACTGCATTTTTAGATGTGTTATCACAAATTTCTTCCAAAAAAATACATTGTTAAATTATCATTAGTCTTTTCTGATGATTTCAAATTAGATACTATTGCCTTGTTTGATACTGGTGCAGATTTAAATTGCATAAAAGAAGGCGTAGTTCCAAAGCGATTTTTACAGAATACAAATGAGAAATTGTCAGCTGCAAATAGCTCCAAGCTAGACATTGCAGGTAAAGCACAGGCTTCTGTGTTGAACAATGGCATTTCTGTTACAACTTTTTTTGTTGCTACAAAGGACATAAATCATACCATCATTTTAGGAACTCCATTCATTGACTTGCTTACTCCATATAAAGTACGACATGACTGCATTACATCTAGAATCAATGGCATTAAGCTAAAATTTCCATTCTTAGTTGTTCAACAGGTTATCCAAGTAAACTCTTTGTAACTGAGGATCATCAAGACGCTTGATGGCCTCAAGAATGAATTCTTGGTCCTGGGTGAGGACACTAACTTGATTTGACTTTGAAGTGTCTGAGGTAGCACTAGAATCTGCTAACTCATCAACTTGGAATTCTTCTTCAGAGATATCTGAGGAAGAGGGGTCTGTATCTGAGGTTTCAAGATATTAAACCAGGCTTGTTCATAATCCCAGTATGTATAAGTAGGAAAATGAGGGTTCTGTTTTTGTATGTCTGTTGGAAAAAGGATAGGAGTATATGGAGGAGTCTTACTCCATTTTTCTGGTGATATGATTCTTTGGATGGTGCAGGTTGAGTAGGCAGGATCGGTGTGTGAAGGGTGTTTGTAGAAATGTTTGAATGTAACTGATCCTGTGACTTGTAAAATATTCTCATAAAAAGCTCGAGACTTGGAAATGTCCCATGACTTAAAATGAAAATCCTTTGGAAAAATCTTTGAAATTGTAAGGTGGACATCATGGTCTGGAAAACCATTTTCAACTGTCCAAATATTTTGAATTTTTGGTTTTTCAAAATATTTTGATTTTGTCTTTGAAAAATTTGTAGAAATTTGGATTTGATTTTGTAAGGTAAGCAGGGGTTTTGAGGAGGAAGATCCTGCTTTTGTTTTTGTAATAGGTTTAGAGATGCTACCTGAGAGTGACTGGGAGTCACTTGCAAAGTCTTTGTATCCTTTGTTGATGGCCTCAAGAAGGCCAGGATTCTGTGAAAGCCTGATGATGATTTCATTTGAAATATCTTCAAGTTTCGGATCTTTGAGGGACGAATAATCGTCTTCTTCCTGAGTAACTTTATTGTACCAGGACTTTGTATCTTTGATATCTTTGATGGCATCTGCCAAAAGTTTTGGAGAAGCCAATACTGGGTTCTGTGGTGTTTGGGTCTTTGTAGGTTTTGTTGCAGGGGCTTTCCCCTTATCTCTCTGAGGTCTGGGAGGCATTAGAACCAGAGGGTTTGTTTTGTAAGAATTCTCGGGTGAGGTAGTCTGGAATGGAGTTTGTATCACCCTTTATATAGGCAATGTCAAAATCAAAAATTGACAGGATTGCTTGCCATCTGGCAAAAATCTGTTTTGATGCAAGATTTTGAACATCTTTTTGTAAAATTTCCTTTGCACTCTTACAGTCAATACGTAAAAGGAATTTGATCCTGGCAGATCTTAAGACCTTCTTTCTGGGTGAAGCTGACGAGTTCACCGTAGGTAAGTTGGTCATATGGAATGAGCTTTGTAGAGTAAGCATCCTTGATCTTGTTTCTGACCTTTTCTCCTAAGAGAATAGGCAAGCCTGCAAGGAACTTTTCTTTCCAGAATGGCTGGTTGGAATCTTCCCTTAACATGACTCGGGTCATGAAGGTATTTTTGTACCATTGAAAATCACTAAGCTTTTTGCATCGAAGGTTGGACAGAAGCTCAGCATTCTTGTCTTTCAAGTGTGATGGATCTCCGATGAAATGTAAGGAGATTGTGAGGATCAAGCATGAGACTGCATCTTGGACAGTGTTTCCAGATGAGTCTAAGACAGGTGTTTTATCTTCATACTGCTGGATTGAATTCAGGATATGGAGATGGTCTGCTTCTGTGAGATGATAGTCCCACCATCCTTTTAACTGGCCAGAAAAACCAGCAATAAGGAGTTCAGCAATTGCTCTGTCAGGAGTGCCTGTCTGAGTTTTGTAAGCATTGGCTGCCATAGTCATCTGTTGTAGAGTGTTCAGAATATTGTATTCTGACATTCCATCTATGTTCCATTCATAGAGAGATGACGCATTGTATTTGTGTTGGTTGAGGATATTTGGCTCGGAAGATAAGGTGATATCTGGAGCTAAGGTTGTTTTGGGAGGTTGCCATGTTAATCTGTTGATTTCGGGCTGGGGACTTTGGAAAGCATTTTCTTCATCAGAAGAAGATTGTTCAGGGTTATTTTGGAGAGTATTCACATTGGTTTCAGATGTGGATACTTGGGGTGTTTCTTGAACACAGATAAACACAAGCTATCAGAGCCTGGTTGATTTTTTGTAAAAAGGCTCTGATACCATTTTAAACTAGCTATAATGCGGAATTTAAACTAGCTATATGAACAATATGATTTCTGATATGCAAGAACAAGGCAAGACCAACAATGTCAGGATCCTTGTCTAAGCACAGAGCATACTTAATAATGCATAAAATAAAACAAGATAAAAGAAATAAGAACTTAAAAGATATGAAAGAAAAACTTTGGATTACTGTAAACGATGGTGATTACAGGATACTTAAGACTTAGGTTTACAAAGAACTTATCCAGATAAAAGGACTCTTGCTTAGTTCTATGTAAGCTCTAAAATTTTAAGCTGCTTTGAAATGAAATATAACTCTGCTTATATAGAGTTCGCAGAGGATCTGTACAAGCATTGGATACTAAAGCATTAGAACCGAAAGGTCTTTTGTTGCTTTGTGGTAAATACTTTAGGTAAAACTTTTCAGTAGTGGTAGGGACCACGCTTTGTCTGGAAAGATATTCACCGAAAGTAGCTTTGTCGTTTTGTCATGGTGGAAGACAATATTGAAAGGCAGGGGTCATACTTTATCTTCTTTTAATGACGTCTTTGGATGAGTGTTGGACTGGTGGCAGAATGCCATAACAGTCGTCTTCATTGTCGTTTCCAAGGGAAATGACAGGAGAGGAGGCTGAGCTGGATGAGCTATCATTGGAGGAGACAGATTCGTCTTCTTTGACAGGGGCTAGACTTTGAAGAATTTGCAGGTATTGTTCTTGAGTCTGGGCAGAGGCAAGGAGAGCTGCAGTTTTGGCCTTTTGGGCTAGGAACTGAGTCTGAGAGCTTTGAGAAATGTTTGGAAGAAGCTTCTGGGATCTGAACCAGTCTTCTACTGCTTTCAGGGAACATTGGGGTTCTTTTCTGAAGGCATCCCACCATTTCACTTTGATATATATATATATATATATTAGCCATTTATCTATGTTTCGTCACAATTGGAACTATATTTTTTTCAACGCAAAAAATATTAATTATGTGAGATTTATTTTTATTATATAAATTTGAGCAAAATAATAAATCTGTGCAGTGTTTAGTAGTATTCAACAAAATTACCAGTTTAGAATTATCATTATTATTAAAAAGGCAAGACAATTCAGATACCTAAATTACTGAATTCACTGTATTAGGATTAATTCATTTTATAATCAAATTTAAATTAAACAAAAAAAAAACAATACAAATTATGAAAATACATGCAATAACCAAATAACAAAAATAAATAGTTAATTTTCTGTCTACAAAAAATAAAAACATAATTGAAAATTCATCCATATGTTACCGTCATTATCATAACTATAACAGTTAAAATTAGTATAAATATTATTGTCCAAACAATTAAAATAATTAAATTATCCTAAACAATAAAAAAAGAAAAACATTTTTACAAAAAAAATAATTACTAAAATTATTATTATTATTATTGCACAAACAATAAAAACAAACAATAAAACCATAAAATAATCTAATTCAAAAAACTAAATTATTTTATTAATTCCTCAGTGCTTTTTCATCATTACAATATCTTCTAGTATGTGTCATTAACCTTCACAGTCCCAGATGTGTTCTGCTGCTCAGTTGTTGTGTGGATGGTCAGAAAATCCTTGTTTTTCCAAGCATTTATGGCACGTCACCACATGTCTCAAGTCATGCAAAAATAAATGTATTCGCATAAAAAATAAATATATGCTGTAGAAGCGGATCCTGAATCCTCTATAACGTCCGTACTATTTGCAGCTTGAGAATACAGAATTTTAGGTGTAACATTTTCATCAATTTAATTTATGGCTTAAGAAAGAGTAAAACTAAGCTTTGATTGTTTTCCGAGAAGTCGTAGCTTTCAATTAATCCTCGAAGACAAACTTATTCAATTTCTGTGGTGTGTAATTGCATGAAAAATAAGCTTTGATTGTTTTCTATATAAAGCCAGACGAGGAGCACCCCAATACCATCATTCCACAAAGCAATTGCATTTCCTTAAATATTATCCGTCTGCTCAGTCCGCTTCAAAAAAACAATGTCTCGAATCAACATGGCAGTTCTGCTGGTGCTTGGGCTGCTGCTGGTGACGGCGAAGCAGTCCACGCAGATGAGTTTGAGAAACCCTACTTCTGAGATTGAGACAAGCAATTGCAAACTACCACTGCATCGCGTAGGCCTTGTTCTTGCATCTGATAACAACGAGAAGGCTCTTCTGGACTCTGGTCTCTTCACGCCTGACAGTGATAATCCATATGTTGACCATGTCGGTAGAAGGTTCAATATTGGAAAACTTGGCAGCACTCCTATTGTGTATGTTAAGACCGGGACTTTTTCGGTAAGATTAAGCCTGTATGAGCTATGATCCATTTCGTTATTTTCCGTGATTCCATTTTTATCTTTTGTAGATATGGTATATGGATGTTACTTTTTCTTTCTTATTTTCGTCATTGCAAAATTATATTTACAAAACAATTATCCATGATTATTTACAGGTTTTTCTTTTCTCTCTCTCTCTCTTGTTTGGACAGATATTTCTGTTAACAAAAGAAATTTTCCATGACAGGTAAATGTGGCTACAGGTGTTCAGACTCTCTTGCATGAATTTAATATTTCCGAAATCGTCTTCTTTGGGAATGCTGGAAGCCTGAATAAGAACGTTTTGGTCCCTGGTGATGTTCTTGTGCCGGAGGCTGTCGCCTTCACAGGAGTTTGGGAATGGGAGGTGCGCAAGGCCTTTGCTATTATTTATTGTTTTCATTTTAAGACTTGATTGTTTTTTATTTTTCTTTTCAATGACCGACAATCTATCCGCAAAATATTTGAAAGCCAAACTTAATTTGCTCTTATAAATATCCGCAGATATTCGAAGCTCAGAATAAAGGTCAACTGGCATTTGGACACTTCAATTATCCAGTGAATGGAGAGAACTTGTTGGGGACTGCAGCGTATGAGAACATCACCTTGTACTCTCCAAGTGAAGATCCCAAGGAAGTTTTCTGGCTTCCTGTCCCTTTACCCTGGTACGAAGCTGCCACTGAACAGCTGACCAAGGTTTGTCAATCTCAGAATATTAAGCTGATGAATTAGCTGCATGTTTCTTTTTCATAATTACCATTAAAATTACTGCTAAGCCTGTAATTGATTATTCATTGCAGGATTTGAAGTTAAAAGAATGCCATTCTGGTAGATGCCTGCCCAGAACAAGCAAAGTTATCCTCGGATTGAAGGCTTCTACTTCTGATTTTTACGTTAAAAAATAAAGCATACGGAGACTTCCTTCTCGGAAAGTTTAACGCATCAACTGCCGATTCAGCAAGTGCTGCTGTAGCTTTGGTTAGTAAAGAGACTTCAATAAATGAGCTCAAGAGTTCATGTTTTATTTTATTGTATTGTTCCTTGAGGTGTTACGCATGATTACCTTGGCTAACGAGTTTATTGGTGCCCTAATTTTCAGACAGCTTTGTCAAATGAAAAGCCCTTCGTGGTGATCCAAGGTGTTTCAAATGTTGTTGGTGTAAATGGTTCATACCCAGAACTTGCCTCCCAAAATGCCTTCCAGGTTGCCGCCGCGTTCATTAGTTTATTACCTAGCTACCCAACGACTTGCCTGTGAGTGATGAGATGATGAATCCCCTCGAGAGTATCTTGAGCGCCATGAAAAAAAGGAGGATGCCCTATTGTACTAGAATAAATTATGTCCTACAAATGGCCTCCTAAATTAAATAAAACGGGGTTAATTATTTCATCCATATGCACGTTGCTTTTTTATTTTTATGAAATATATGACCTATGCTTACTGTTTTTGTCATGTGAGATCCTTACAAATTAAAAAAGGATGTGCACAATTGTTACAGCCCATAGCATAAAGAAACTTTTAGCAAGTTTAGGGGACCAAAATTGAGCTTTATAAACCCAAATTGCTGGAATTTGGAACTTAATTGCATAAAATCCAAAGTTTAATAAACAATAAAAGATTCAACTGAACAAATGCAAGGCTAAGAACAATTTTGTAAAGGGCACGTGACTTAAAGGATTGAAATCAACAACTTTAAAATCCCAATTGAAAGAAAAAAAAAGTTTTTTGACTAGTCAAATACTTAGTTGGTCATATTAGAAATTATGGACTTAAGTAGAAAACCATTTACCCACCTCTCGTATTCATACTTGAAAATTATTTAGTCACCGCTTGTGTTCACACTTAAAAGCTATTCCCTCATGATCAAAAAGCTAAAAATATTTTCCTTTGATCCCATGTTTGTTACTAAATTATTGGAAGCCAAAACCATATCAAAGGTTTTAATTTGTTAAAACCCTAACAAACTAGTCTAGAGTCTTTGGTTTGACTTATAAAAGGAAGGTAAACAATAAGAGAAAAGGGGGTGGGAAAAGAGAATGAAACAATTTGGTTAAATCATCGAAGATAGTCACTCCAGCTTGGGATTTTAAGCCCTACATTGTTTGTGTTGTATATTGCAGTTAGAGAGAAAGGAAGGCACCGTTGGATTAGTCCTTCTTTAAATATTTCAAGGTTGGAAGCATTGTTAAACTTGTAAAATTGTATAATTTACAAGTCAAACAAACAAATTTAGTAAAATCGAATAAAAAAATAAAACCCAATAAAATTAAAGCAAAATCGTCAAAATCGGTTAAAATGGTAAAACCTGACCGGAACGGTTTGATTTTACAATTCCATTTAATGGACTATGCACTGTGGGTCTGTGGCCGCCATAGTAGTGGTGGAGGTTGTGACTGCGGCAGCGGAGATGGAAGTGACGGCGGGGATGGAGGCGGTAGTGACAGCAGTAGAGGTGGAGGTATCATCGTCTTCGAGTAATTCTTTGGATAAGACGTCATCATTTTCGGGCAAGGTGTCACGTTTTCGATTTCCAGATCGTCTTCAAGATCGTTGTTTTAGACTGGGGAGATTGGTCATCGTCATCTTCGTCGTCAACTTCGAGGTCTTCTGGTCTTGGTCGAAAACGGTGTCGTCTTGCTTTGCTGCCATTAGAGCGAGACAGGAAAGGAGGTCTTAGGCTTCAATTTTTTCTTTTTAGCGTGTTGTACGTGTGTGGATAATACTAGGGGTGGGAACCATTGTTGTAAAATCTGTTCCGGGTACCGTTCTGGTTTTTTGTTTGGAACGGAACGTTCCGGTTTCTGTAGTATTCTGCGCTGCTCCGGTTTTGTAATCGCTCATATTTATTTAATTATATATATGAAAAAAATAAAATATTAATTTAACAAGTATAATTTAAATTCAAGATAAATGAATTTTAAATTATACAATACAAACACAAAGTCAAAAAAACATAATCTCAAAATTAGAAACATCTCTAAAATTCTAAAATATTATGAAAGTAAAATGTTCTAAAATAAAAGAAATATAAATCAAATATCTTCTACATCATTAATATAAAACTAATATCTTGATCGTTTAAAAAATAAAAAGCGTGTTTGTCGATAACACTCTCACTTGCATATCTTATCTCTTTCTTTCTCTGGGAAAATGCTTCATCGATCAGAACAATTTGCAGTCAATGTGTCTGAAAAACAGCAGAACATGGACACCTCAAGAAATGAATCTTGAAAATTCCAATCACGAGCTCAAATGAAAATAACTTGTTTTCAAGGTTCTTCCTCCCTTGTCCATCCATGGCGCCCACCACCATATCGTTTTCCAGAAAGGCCTTCACATCACTAAGAGCAAGTCCAATGGTAGGAGGCATTTTTAAGAGGCAAATGATAGAAATGGCTCTTGAGTTGATATGGTCTCCAATGGTAAGAGTCATTTTTAAGAGCCATTTTTTAAAACTTATTTTAAATAAAATTCAATTATTTTGTATATAGTGTAATTATACAATTCATTATACAATTCATTATACAATTAATATGAGTAAGTTATATAATTAAATAATTATTTTTGAGAAACCCGCTAACAATAAAATTATTTTAAAAAAAATTAATAAAAAAATTAATTTAATTATAATTAAAAGATCCAGAATATTTGAAATTTGAAATATTACCATGTACTTGAGCCCAAAATTACATGCTTATTAATTATTTATTTACGAATAAATACACAGCATTTCTTAACACAAAATTTACACAGTTTATAAATCTAACTGTAAATTTAAAACATGTAATTAAGCTAATTGATCAAAAAATTCACAACTTATCAATTTCACATAATTATTTTTTTAGTAAATATTATTATTAATTACCTTCTTTTCTTGTCCTAAATATTATTATTAATTACCCTCACAATAGTTCTAAAAACAAAATTTACACAATTTATAAATCTAACTGTAAATTTAAAACATATAATTAAGCAAATTGATCAAAAAAATTCATAATTTTTTGATTTCACATAATTATTTTTTTACAAAATATTATAATTACCCTTTTTTTCTTCTAAATATTATTATTATACCCCCACCCCCACACACGCCGAAACCCTACCCTTTATCATTTGCGCCGCACCCACCTAGCTCTCAAAATCTGCTCGCCCCACCTCTCGCCTCCTTCCCATGGCGATCTCGCCTCCCTCTCTGCTCCCTCTCCCATGGCGCAACTGTTTGTCGTTTTTGCCATGTCCCTCTTTCCTTGTTTCATCTCTTTCCTGACTCCACCAATACAATTGCAACAAACACTTAGATTCCCATTCTCCCAGTCTTTCTCTTCAAACGACAATCGTTTTCAACCTTAATCATCAAGCACACTATTCTCCACAGTAATACCTACCTATAAAGCACCCTCTCAAATCATATCTTTTTGCAGTGATTTTCGATTCCTTTGCTTTTCTTTGACTTTAACATTTGAGTTTGATCTCAAAGATCTGATTTTATTTTGTATTTTTTGTTTGATCTTCCTGTGCTTGTTTCTAATTTTAGAACCCATGTCTTGAATTTCTTGATTTCTTTGACTTTTGAGGTTTAATCAGTATTTTAGTCGGTGGATTTTCCTTCTTTTATTTGATCATTCCTGAAAGTTGTAGTCTTCAGATCGTTTGGACAATGCAACCCGGAACGGAATGCCCGGTACGGAACCGGAGCGTTCCGGCCGGAATTTGGCCGGATTTTCTGGATCCCACTGGAATTCAACCCGGGACAAAAATGTCATCGTTTTGTCCCGGATTTTGCACTGGAACGGGCCGTTAAGTATGTTTTTGATTAAGCTCTTGTTTAAATCAATTAGACTATTAAAAGTTTGATTAAGTCCCTAAACTTAATTATTTTACATGTCTACCCCAATGTTCAATATCTTTTTGTTTAATTTAACCTCAAATTCTCATTATTTTCTTCAATTAAACCATTCATTCTTGCAAATGGACTCCCAACCTTGGCCACTTCATTAAATTTGGTCTTTAGCCTTTAATTAATCCCTCTTGTCTATTGGTTTTATTATATTTTTTACAATCTCGGAAAACTCAAAATTGGGTTATAAAAATTGAACCACGTAGAAAGCTTAGTATACTAGTTTATGGATTAGTGAAATATAGTAGAGCCCAATAAAAGGCAGGTAACACTAAATAACTAATATTAAGAAAACATTTTGATTTGACAATTGAATATTTCTCTTTTTATAGGCCCAATTCAATAAGAGGTTAACTCACTATCACTATTTGAGGTTGGAAAGGCCTTCAAACTAGGCTTAAAATAATATTTTAAATATATTTTTTAATTTTGGATTTATATATTTTTTCAAACTAATTTAGGATTTTAGCTTATTTAAAGATTTATAAATCTATAAAAGAAGCACACTAAATTAGAGTGAAATATTTTGTAATGGAATACAAATTAGGATTCTGGGTGTTAATTTTTTTTTTGGACATATCTTTGTTTTCTTTGTGCTTGCTTTTCTCTTATCATGTTTGGCTATGCCACACACCTCTCAAGTAAATGTTTTTTTTGACTTAAGAACTTTCATATATTAATCAATATCTTGAGATCAAACACATTATTGTTTAGTCATTAAGATCTATTATCATGTTTATCATATTAAACTAAGTTTTAAGTTATTAGGTGATGTTATTAAATAACTTTAAGTTTTTCTTAGTTAGATAGTTTTGCACACAACATAAATACACATAGTTGTGTTTTTTAAAATTAAAAAAGTTGTAATAACTAATAAAAAACTAAATGGAGAAAGTTGTGTTTTTTAACGTGCATAAAAAACTTTTTTAGTTTAAATATTTAAATATCTATAGTCATCACTTGATTTAAGAATAAAATGGGTAACTGTTTTTTTTTTTTTTGGGTACCATTGAAATAATTAAATTTTTGTTTGCTCTAGTTGTTTTAATGCTTGAAGCAATCCTCTTGTATTTGTTTTGGGTGTCTATTTAAGGTTTTAAAACTTGTTTTACATTTGTTTTTAATCAATGAAATCTTTTATTTTGAACTGAGGGGTCAGGAAAATTATGATACTTTCATTTTGGGTATTAATGAAATTCCAATTAATGAAAACGTCGTGGTGATGATGATATGATAAATATGGTAGTTAAAATAATTTGATGATATTGTAAGTAAATTATATAATAATAATTCAATTTACAATGAACTCGAACATCCATTGTTAAAGTGCTATCGAATCATTGCTTCTTCTTCTTTTTTCCTTGTTCTTTTTACGGCTCTAAGATGTTGTCGTGTCTTTGTCAGGCAGGCATTGGTTGCATTAATGCCGACAATACAAATTCATTTGAGTCCGTCAAAAATAAAGGGCTTTTAGGAGGAGATTTTATTTGAGTTTTTGGTATGGGAGTTCAAAAAATTATCACGATTTTAATAGTTTTTCCCACTCACTGTTGGTATGAGTAATAGAAATTTGTAAACCATGAATATTCTTGGTTTTACTAGCAGCCAAAAACTTATAATATTTGTGTTTTCAATAATTTCATATATATATTTTATGCCTTTAGATTTATTTTTTATTTTGTAATATTGAATTTATATATATTTTTTATTCTTATGAATTTATTCTTAAATATTTTTTTGTTTTTTTCTCTGATAATGTTTTATGTAAATTTTAAATTTATAAACATTTTGATGAATTAGAGTTTATTGCATATATAGCCGACAACAATAAAGTCTATAATCATCACATGATTTAAGAATAAAATGGATAACTCTGGTTATTTTTTGGGGGTACCATTGAAATAATTAAAAATTTAATTGCTATAGTTGTTTTTAATGTTTCAAGCAATCCTCTTGTATTTGTTTTGGGTGTCTATTTAATATTTTAAAACTTGTTTTACATTTGTGTTAATCAATGAAATCATCTTTTATTTTGAACCGAGGGGTCAGGAAAATTATGGTGTAGTTGTACTTTCAATTTGGGTATTAATGAAATTCCAACAATTTCTGTTTTTTTTTGACTTGGATGGTATCATATGTAAAGATCTCGCATGACAGAAACAGAAAACAAAAAGGTCATATATTTCATAAATAAAAAAAGGAACGTGCTTATGGATGAAATAACCCCATTTTATTTAATTTAGGAGGCCATTCGCAGCACATAATTTATTCTAGTACAACAGGGCATCCTGTTTTTTTTCATTACACTCAAAAGACTCTGGAGGGGCCGGATTCATCATCTCATCACTCGCAAGCAAGTCGTGGCGTAGGAATTGAATTAATGAACTTGGTGGCAGCGAGGAAGGCGTTGTAGGAGGCTATGTACTTAGTTCCTGAGTTTGAACTCTTTCCACCGGCTACATTGGAAACACCTTGGAACACCACGAAGATCTTTTCATTTGACAAAGTTGTCTGAAAATAAGGACACCAATAAACTCGTTAACCAAGGGAAAAATATAATAAAACAAATAAAACATGAACTTGTGAGCTCATATATAAAAGTGTTTTCCACTAACCAAAGCTACAGAGGCACTTGCTGAATCGGCAGTTGATGCATTAAACTTTTCGAGAAGGAAGTCTCCGTATGCTTTATTTTTAACGTAAAAATCAGAAGTAGAAGCCTTCGATCCAAAGACAACTTTGGGTGTTCCGGGCAGGCATGTACCAGAATGGCATTTTTTTAACTTCAAATCCTGCAATGAATAATCCATTTTAATGGTGATGAAAAAGAAACAGGCAGCTAATTCAGCTAAATATTCTGAGATTGACAAACCTTGAGCTCTTCAGTGGCAGCTTCGTACCAGGATGAAGAGATGGGAAGCCAGAAAACTTCCTTGGATTCTTCACTTGTAGAGAACAAGTCGATTTTCTGATGCTCTGCTGTCCCCAACAAGTTCTCTCCATTCTCTGGATAATTGAAGTCTCCAAATACCAGTTTACCTTTATTCTCCGATCGGAATTTCTGCATGGTTTAAAACAACAAATTAAGAATTACCATTATGTTTAAAAGAAAAATAAAAAGCTATCAAGTTGTAAAACGAAAACAATAAATAATAGCGAAGGCCCTACGCACCTTCCATTCCCAAACTCCTGTGAAGGCGACAGCCTTTGGCACAGCAACATCACCAGGCACCAACATGTCCTCATCAAGGCTTCCAGAACTTCCAAAGAAGATGATTCCGGAAATAGGAAATTTAAGCAAGAGAGTTTGAACAGCTGTAGCCACATTTACCTGTCATGGAATATTTTTAAAACACAAATTAAGGATGCAAGTATCTTTTGTTAGCAGAAGTATCTTAAGTTGTATCTTGAGCTGTAAATAATTAAAAACATTAGATAGAAATGGAATCATGGAAAGGAAACGAAATGGATCATAGGTGAAATAGAATCAATCTTACCGAATGAGTCCCGCTCTTAACATACATAATAGGAGTTTTGTTAAGTGTTCCAACATGGAACCTTCTGCCGGCAATGTCAACATGAGGATTTTCACTGTCAGGCTCAAAGAGACCGGAGTCCATGAGAGCCTTCTCGTTGTTATCAGATGTAAGAACAAGGCCTAAGCGAAGGAATGCAACTTTGCAATTGCTTGTCTCAATCTCAGAAGTAGGGTTTCTCAAACTCATCTGCGTGGACTGCTTCGCCGTCACCAGCAGCAGCCCAAGCACTAGCAGAACTGCCATATTGATTCGAGACATTGTTTTTTTGAAGAGGATTGAGCAGACGGATAATATTTAAGGAAATGCAATTGCTTTGTGGAATGATGGTATTGGGGTGCTCCTCATGAGCCTTTATATAGAAAACAAATCAAAGCTTCTTTTTAATGCAATTAAATCAAAGCTTCTTTAGTTGTGCATGTAATTATTATGGACTAATTCTGTATGACGTTCATATCTTGAGAGCTAAGAAAATTGTCATCACAATTAATGAAAAAAACAAAACTGTCACTGGGCCCAAAATAATTTTGCAACGTTGTTTGAACATTCGTACACCCATCTTCCATAATTTCTCGAAAAAAACTAAAAACATAAGAAACAAAATATACGTGGACAACACAGCACCGATAAAAGACCTAGTTCCCTTAAATTCTAATTAATATTTTTATCAACTAAACTATTGTAAAGTTAAAATTAAAAAAAAAGAGTCACTAGTCTAGTTTTAAAATATTAACATAAACTAGAAGACGTTTTCTTCTTGATTTCATTATCTTTTTGATAATTTATTAAATAATTAATAAATTATGACAAGAAGTATATATTCTATTAATTTCTATTATGATTTACATTATTCTAATTAATATTTTTATCAACTAAACTACTTGTTGGTATTTGTTAAAGAATAATATAAATCATATTATGGGGCCTCACTTACAAGCTAAAGCTTTTAGGTGAGATGATTCCTTAACATGGTATCAGAGCCTTGTTGACCCAACGGTCACGAGTACGAATCTCACCACCTCCATTCTATTTGATAAAAACCAAGCACAAGGTAATGTGGGTCTGTGCAAGTTTCAAGCCCAAAGAGCTTTCACTTGAGGGGGTGTGTTAGAGAATAATATAAATCATATTATGAGGTCTCACTTACAAGCTTAAGCTTTTAGGTGAGATGGTTCCTTAACAAAGATTCACACTCATTATCCGGCTACAGTATCTATCTTATTGACTATCTCACGATGAAAAATCATTGTCGGTAAAATGCTTGTGATGAATTCTTGTTCTGTTGATAATTTTGTTAGTATTGAATTTATAGATGGCTTAACCAACGTGATAAAGTGTGCCAAAACAATACCGCTCAATTTTGTTGGTATATCCATCGATACATTAAACGTATCGACAACAAAATTACCGTAGGTGATTCCATTGGTAATATTTTGTTGGTATTTTTGTCGGTGATTAATCAATAGCAATGAGATTTTAAGTAATTATTTTCAAACTCTAGAAAATACGCATAGTGTTTTCATCCTAATTTTGTCACTACTATTTTAAAAATAAAAAAAAAATATAAAACCCAAAATGTATTTTAAATTAAATTAATATTTTTACATTCAAAATTCAAATACAATAAATTTAAAACAGAGGTAGCGTTGAAAGAGGAGTAAAGGATGGTTGAGACCATGTGGCCAAAGAGAAGGAGCATTTGATCGCCTCTAATATAATTACATCTGCGATAACCATTCGATGCAATTTTGTCATCTTAACATGAAGTTTAGTTGTCTCTTCACTTAAGTTTGATTGTCTTATTATGCACTTTCTCACTATCTGAACTCCAAAGTTTGCATGAACAAAACAATTTAGGCAAGGTTCCAACGGTCAAAACATTATATGTCATTCTTAAAATTCTCGCTCATAGTATTAGAGAGTTCATAGACCGAATATTATTAGGCCCATTGTATTGTGTTCAACTCAGCATTCAATCTTAATTTGAATGGGGCAAGAGATTGTCCCTTTATTTCTCCTTCAATCTGGCTATTATATATTTTTTAGAATTATAAAAAAAGATAAAATAATTCAAAGAAATAATAATCTAAGAAAAAGAAATTGGTGAAAACCAAAATAACATGAATTGTGTGTGTTTACTTGTCCATGAACTGTTGTTGCTCCACTTCTTGGCGCTCGCTACTTAGCACATGCATCTCAACAAAAAACCCTGGTAATGTAATGGATGCATCTAAGAGATGTTGTCTGCAAGCAAAAAAAATTGCCAATTAAAAGTAATAAAATAAGTTATATGAAAAATTGATGTAATTAAATAACAAAATTACCATTTGTTTTTCATGTGAAACGAACTGCACGGAGCCGCTGGTGTAGGTGGTAAACGAAATGTAGAAAATACTAGTTTTGTTACTGCACTCTAGAATATGAATGTTTTTTTAATGTAATATGTCTATATAACCTCTTGATGTATGCCGATCTGAATTATCCCAAACTCCCATGTCATTCTAATTATGAAAGCTCATTAACTCGTGTATATTGTTTTTCATTTTATTGCATCTTATGCCAAAAATAACGCAAACTCTACATGGTACAAATAAAGTATTTGTTAGTAAATGAAACATAATATTATGGTATTTGAAAAAAGAAATACCAAGGTAGTTGAAATTACCTAGATGCAATGTGATTTTCTCACTATTTTCAGAACATCATCATCAGCATCCTTCCAATCATATTTTTTCCCTTGTAGTAAAAAAATTCTAGAAAAGGAAAGTTCTAGTAATCTCAACAAACTAAACCTTGTAAACCAAGCATTGACCCATGGTTTCCATTCATGATTTTTGGAAACCTTCTCCATTGAAACAATGGAATCTCAATCGATGATTTAAAGGTCTCTATTAATGTTTCCACCACATCAATATTTGTAAACCTGAAATTTCATTCTTTAAATGAAATTATCTTTAAAAACAAGATATCCATCAAAGCACATAATTTCCATCTTTAATCATCAATGTTTAACTTCTTTTGATTTCAAGCTCCTTCAATTTTAAGAGCATAACACTTCTATTTTCTTTTCTTTTCTTTTTCTCTTTTTTTTTCCTTTGGCAACTTTGCCTATTTTTTCATCAAGCATCACTTTTTTATTTCTCTTTTCATATAATTTCCAACCATAATGCTATGAGATATCAACAAGTATATATTTTAATCCCTAGCTAGGAAAAAAGGAAAACATATAAAAATTTAAGGCCTACACATGGATGAAACAAAAAAAAAATAAACAAGCTCAAAGGGGGCTCACTAAGGATAATATGCTTTAGGTTAACTTTTTGATTCAAGTGGTTAAAATTCCTAATATCTTTATCATCCTCATGTATATATGTAATGTAATTGTAATCTCAACAAGATATGAAGCGAATTCTAGAGATAAATATCATTAAAAGAATGCATAATTAAAGAATATAATGTTCATAATGAAAAGATTGCATTAGTATAACACTATAAAGTCAACATGATATTCTCTAAGTCAATCCCTAAACCAATTAAACATAAAAACTTGCATGCAAACTCCTTCATTCAATTTATATTTTCAATCTAAACTAGTTCTTAGATATAATACTAATATTCTCATAAACCAATGGGAGTTTAAAAGATCAAACATATTTTTTATTATATTTTTTTACGAAAAACAACAAAGAAAATTGAAATTCTCTCAATACCCTCGCACTTTAAACAAAACATTATCCTCAATATTGAAATAAAAGAAAGAGGAATATAGGAGAATGAAAATAGATAAATAAAGTAAAATGCAAAAAATAAAATATAAGGGAAAAGAAAGCAATCTAATTTTTTCTTTCCCTAGGTTGCCTCCTAGTAAGCTTTTTATTTTATGCCATGGTTCTGATAAGTTGCATGCTTATTTTTTCATAGATTGATTCAGCTAACTTTTATAAAAGTGATGAGTTTTGTTGTCCAACCTTCATAGATAGGATTCAAGTGATGCCTATTGACCTTGAATACTTTATTGGTTTCTAAACTTGTAATTTTAACTACATTATAAGGGCAAAAAGTTGGAAATAGAAAAAAGGTCCAATGCAATGAGAGCATAACTTTCAGGAAAAAATTCCAACGTAGAAAATGATAAAGGATTTTCCCCATCATGAAATTCCTTTCTTGTAATCATTTAGTTATGAAGACCTTAGTCCCTTTCTTTGTAAATTTCTGCATTCTCATAAGCATCATTTCAAATCTCTTCCAATTCTTTTGCAATTGTAGCATTCTTGCAATTCTAGTAGCATAATAATCCAAGTTACATTGTTTAATGGCTCCCAAAAATCGTGGTTCACGCTCCACCGGTAGATGACATGTTTTTTTCCATAAATTATCCCTATAAGATGACATTCCTATAGGTGATTTGATAAGAAGTCCTGATAAGCCCAAAATTCATCACCAAGTCATAGACTCCAATCTTGCAAGTTAGGTTACACTATTTTCTCCAAAATGGACTTTGATTTTTTAATTTGAAATTTCAGCTTAAGAATTCATTTAAGGATGGTAGGTTATGGAAGTCCCTATGAGTTCCATGATATTTAGTGCAACAATTCTTTCCATTGAACGCATTGCAATAATACATGTCATACTACTAATGATAGTTATGGGGAGTTGAAAACTCGCTAAATATGTGAGTCGCAACAAAAAACTAAAACAACCTTATCATCATTAGTTTGTGTGGCTTTTCGCCTCAATCTATTTAGACACATAATCAATAACAAGATGGATATAAAGATTACCAAAAGAAGAAGGAAATTGACATATAATCAATCAATACCCCAAACATAAATTTTTTTACTTAAAATAATATTCAAAGATTAGGAGTTGATCCAAAGAAAAACAATAGTAATAGGGTTCCAATGCCCAAATGGGCTAATTTTAAGGATTTCAAGAAGGATGTTTGTTGTGATGTCATAATCTCACAAATTAGTTACCCTAGCTTAAAACGCACAAGATAATATAAAGCAAGAAATGTATTGATCCCATGAGAAAGGTTTAGTGTATAGTTTAATGCAATTGGGGTTTTCAAGCAGTGATTATCAAGACTAAGGCAAGATTACACAATCAAGCAAATTTAACTAAAATTGAAATTTATCAAGAAAACAAACTTGGTTGCAAATAAACATCCACCCATGGAAATCAAAATGGATCCTTGAATTGAAACTTAAATTATATTATAATTTTTTAATTTTAATTAGTTAACAAATCCATTGTATAACTAACGTTAACTAATAAATAATCACAGTGTCCGTAATAATGATTTAATTCAATGGCAAACTTACAAACAAGATAAATAGATTAATCTAAAAAACAGAATTGTTCACAATTTATGTTGACCTGTTTGAATGTTCTCTCTAAAATTAATAATGAGATCCACCACAATTATTAATAAGTGCATACACCACAACTCTAGTTTTGATAACAAACTTAGCAATAGATTGTTCACAACAATAACTTAGAGACCATTTTTTAGCAATTAAGATAAACAACCATAAGAAATATGCAAAGGAAAACAAAAAAATCTCGTCTCATCATATAAACCTAAAATAAATGGAAGAATAAATATCACAATTTTGAAATTTGAAGGTTTATAGGTCCCTGCAACCCATAAATGTAGCCTTGTACATCGCTGAATAACTACAAAAAAAATATAAAGAATGCTTGAATTTTTGTTTTGGGAGAGAATATTTGTGTTTTCAATTATAGCCACCCCTCCTTTCTTTCTTTCCTCTTTCTCTCTTTCTCTTTTCTTTTTAGCATAAACCTTAGTCCCATACAAAATAGTCCTCCTAAATAGACAACTTTTACATTTAAATACTTCAATAACTATTTATATAAAAATAGAAATAGTCTTGCATAACGTAATTATGAGCTAAATTTCGAAAAATAAAGACTTAGATGGTGGTTTGGATGCTTTGAGATGTAATTTAGACTTTGTTCTTTCTTAAAACCTATCCGCTAACATAATCTCATCCTCACATCATTGAAAATTCTTTCTTTCTTATATTAGCCTTTTTTTCACTAATTGTTGGTACGCTTAATAGATCTTTTGGAGTCAAGTCCATTAACTCTCAAGATCAAATAGACTTTGTAGCTCCAAGATATTCAAATCAATGGTCGAAGATCAACATCGCAAAATGTAAGAATTTGACTTTGAAGCTGCAATTTCCATGCTATTTATTTTTATTTGTTTCCATAGCTTTCTAGAAAGGTATAGATGATAAAGAGTTCTAATATCATTTTAATCACTTCATTTTGACCTCTAGAGCTCAAGCTCGCTGCGAAAATATCAATCTGTGGGCTCACATACATCACTCACTCTCAAATTTACTCCTTTTAATCTTTAATCTAAACTATCTCCAAAACCTAATCATATAATTATCAAGGCATTTTGATATATAAAACATAGACAAAACACTAGATAAATGTGTAAGACTATCAAATAATATGGTTACATCGATTTGACGACTAGAAGATGATGGTTTTGAAGATGAAACCATAGGCTACGTAAAGAAGTTTTTTCAAAGATCTTTAGAATCGAAAAGGATTTTAAGCATACACCCAAAGGGTCAATTTGGTCGAAAGTGGAGATTTTATGGGCATCGCGAATGACTAAGGTGGAGAGTTAGGTAATCTATTAACTTAAAAAAATCATATGTTTTCTAAGGAAATAATGATCTAAAGGTATATTTGAAGTGGAAAAAAGGTTGAATGGATCTTTGACCTGGTCATCACTACATTGAACATAAGAAGATGAAAAACTTGTTGCCCCTTTGAGAGTTTATAAATTATGCACTAATATGGTGAGATCATTTTGTTTTGAATAGGCAAAGGAATTGTAAAAATCTATTAAATCATGGGATGATATGAATGTCATCATGATTATTCTTAACTATTACCGTAGAAGAGCCTCTTCAAGAAATTGCATTACCTTATCAAGGTTTAAAAATTATGGAAGATTACCACAAAAAATATAGAGATTGCAATGGTTAGGTTAATTTCTAGTTGAAGATGGAGAAGCACATGGCTACAGCATTTTTATGGGTCGAATAGAGAGATTACTAATGTGGTGGAGCCGCAGATACCATGTAGAGCTAGAGGACATGGTTCACATGGCTATGAAGGTAGAACGACAAGTAAAAATAAGAAGTAATATTCTGACCAACATCTTCTATTTCGCTTCTCATTTACATGGAAGCCAAATCTGAAGAGAAAAGAGGTTGTTCAACCAAAAACTCTTTTATTCATATTAAGGGTTGTTTATTTTACGGTACAACCGCCCAGCTTGCTCGAAAAATTCATGCATTTTTAAATAAAAAATATTTTGGTGTTTTTAAATCATTTTGATGTGCTGGATGTCAAAAATAATTTTAAAAAATATCATTTTTGATGTATTTCTAAATGAAAAGCAATTCTCACAAAAGCAATCGAACGACTCTTCCAAACAAAGTGCTATAAGGCCAAACAAACCATTCAAGCCTAAAAATAATGCTCTATGGATAGAAAAGGTAAATTTGAAACTCAACTCTATGTTAGATAGAGATATTAAATGATTTAAATGTTTAGTGAAGGGCACATTGTTTCTCCATGTCCAAACAAAAGAGTTATGCTTATAAAAGATGATGATGGGGAGATTGAATTTGAAAGTGAGAAATCTTTACTTTAAGATGCCACCTTGAAAGATTATAGTGATGAGGAGATTGCATATCCTCAGTAAATAGGAGTCCTTAGTTATGCAGTGAGTGTTAACGTGCAAACGAAAAGAAGACATATAGACCAACAACGAGAAAAATATATTCCATAGATGATTTCACATCCAAAAACAAGGTATGTAACATGATAAAGAATGGGCGCGTGGTTGTAATAATATAGTCTAATGATACTCTTTGTTAAGAAATTGATTATGAATTCAGTACAAACATCCTAAGCCTTATAGATTACAATGGTGGAAATGAATATGTGGAAATCAAAGTAACAAAGAAATAATGATTTTATTTCACACTAGAAGTAACTGAGATTATATGATGTGGTTTACCACATGTTAATTACTTACTTTTAGGTGTACATAATAACTCCATTGAAGACAATTTGTGTTGGGTTTAGAAATAGGTATATTATTCTAAAGATGGTAGAAACCATCACTCTTTACATCTTTCTCCAAACAAGTGTATGATGATTAAATAAAATTATAAAATGAATATGAGGATGAGAAGAGTGAAAAATTCACGTGAGGACATGGAATAGAGAAAACCACTCAGATTCAGCTAAAAACTAAATAATTAAGTGCAACTAGATGAAAGTGGAGATAAAAACCCTCAAGGAGTAAATAAAGTAAGCATATGTGAAGATAATAGTGTGACAAAATTACATAAACACCGAATCTTTATGCAAAGAAAACTCCAACTGACCGGATTTTCATTAACAAGGTTAGCGATCTTACTGTGTATAAGAGGGTTTTACTTTATGCTAATGAACTCGATTTTTGTTCCTAGTGTGATTGTTCCTTTGTCACAAGAGTTTGATATTGTCTCTAAAGACATGCCTCAGCGCATTACCTCCTTTAAGGAGAATAGAACATCAAATTGACTCTTTTACATGAAGTTTTTAATTCCAAATTGACGCCCTTTCATAAGCAACCTTTAAGAAGGAGAATGAGCTTCAATGGCAAGTAGATGAGACCGGTGCGATGAAAAGGTATATTTGTTAGAGTGGTCTATGCGCCATGCCTATGTTACCTCATGTCTAAAAAGGATAGAGCTTTAGAGGTTGTGTCTTAACTATCATGCTATCAACAACATGAAATGGTAAAGTCTAGACATTTTATTCCTAGGCTTTATAACATGTTATATGAGTTATATGGACTGGCGTATTTTCACTAAAATTGATTTAAAAAAATGGCTGCAATCATATTATGATGAGAAAGTATGGTTGTTCCTTTGTTACAGAGTTTGATATTATCTCTTTGTAGACATGACATGCCTTAACTGGATTATGTCCTTAAAAGGGAATTGAACATCATATTGACTTTGTACTCGAGCTTCGATTCCTAATTGATCAACCTATAAAAGCCACGCTAAGGGAGACAAATAAGCTTTAAAGGCAAGTAGATGAGTTAATGATGAAAGGATATATTCATGAGTAAATGAGCTCTTGGTTGTCGCATCGTTATTCGCAGTCTTTAAAAGGATAGAACTTTGAGGATGTGTAGCAACTGTAATATGAATAACAAACGGTAAAGTATGACATTTTATTCCTAGGCTTGATGATATACTAGATATGTTAGTATGGATCAGTGTATTTTCTAAAATTGTTTTAATAAGTGGGTATTATCATAATATGATGAGAGAAGGTGATTAATGAAAAAGAACGCTTAAGACAGGTTTGTATGAATGGTTAGTCATGTCATCGGGACTTTAAATTGCCATGGTATGTTTATACGGTTAATGAATCATATTTCACTGCGTCTTCATAGGACAATTCTATGGTTGTTTACTTTGATGACATCCTAATCTTATACAAGAACTGAATGAGCATCTTTATCATGTACAATGTACTTTAGTGTATTAGTGTAAGAAGAAATTATATGTTAATCTTAATAAATTCACCTCTAGTATGAAAAATATTGTGTTAATTGGATATATAGTTATTGCACAAGGTATTGATAAGTGATGAGGAGAAGGTTAAGATCATTAGAGATCGTCCCTACACCTAAGTCTCAGTGATGGAGGTTAGGAAGTTTTCATGGACTCTGCTAGTTTTATATGACAGCTTTGTAAGGGATATTAATACTATTACAAGCTTTAATGAAAATAGTTACAAAGTCAATTGATTTCTAAATAGGATGATGTATATGATAGAAAGCTTTTAATTTACCTGGAAGATAAACCATGTTACGCGCCTGCTTTTAGCTTTGTTAGAGTTTACAAAATCTTTGAAGTTGCATATGATGCATATTCAATGAAAAAACTTAATGAAATGACATTGAACTACCCTATGCATGGCAAGGAGCTTTATGCCTTAGTGAGAATATATTGGAGACATAACAAGATTACCTTTTAGCCTTAAGAGTTCATAATACATTAAAATCATGAATCCTTAAATCAATCGAAAGGCAAGGTAAGTTGATTAGAAGACATGTTAAATATGTTGAATTTTGAAACCTTACTCATATATGATCAAGTATATAGAAGGGAAAAGCAACTATAGTTTTGACGCACTTTCATACATGTTCTTTTATCCACTTTTAGATGATAATGTTTCATCCTTTGAAAAGTATTACCTACGATGGATATTTGTTTAAAGGAATTGTTTTGTGTATTCCATCGAGTACCATGCCCTAATTATTTGTACATGAAACACATAGGGCTGGGTTTCACTCTTTGTATCTCTTTCTCCAAAACAAGTATATGATGATCAAATAAAAATTAAAAAAATGACTCTAAGCATGGGAAGAGAGAAAATTTATGTGAAGGCACGGGAGAGAGAAAACCGGCCGATTCGCTAAGACTAGACAATTAAGCCACATGGGATGAGAGTGTAGATAAAAAGTTGAGGAGTGAAAAAGTGAGCATATATGAAGATAATAGTATGATAAAATTACGTAAACAATCTAAATTTTATACAAAAGAAACTCAATTTCATATATCCGATTTTCACAACAAGCGCAAGTGATCTTAGTTGTATATAAGTGAGGCTTACTTTAATGCTAACGCATCTTTAAATTTGTTGTTCCTAGTATGGATGTTCCTTTGTTATAGGAGTTTGGATTAAAGAAATGACATGTCTAACAGATTACATTATTTAAGCTGAATTGAACATCGAATTGACTTTGTACTTAGA
>CM055438.1:508791-580783 GCA_029228465.1 Salix viminalis
TGTGCGGGGCAAGTACTACGTGTTTTATACTCTGTATCCCTTTGGTGGACAACTCATGAACCTTGATAGTAAGCTTGCTGAATACATCAAGTCTGGTCTTGTTGCTGTCAAATACAACAAGCTTCCCACTATCCTTCTATACAACCCTTCATCTGCAGGTTCACTTCCATCCACCTTCTTAAGCTTTTCACCCACGGTTAGAGGAATTGCAACTGGATTGCAGTCCTCAAGCCCAAACTTTGTAAGTAAAGACTTAGCATACTTACTTTGGTGTATAAACACTCCTTGATTGGTCTGCAACACACCAAATCCCTAGAAAATGATGAAGCAGTCCTAGGTCTGATATTTCATACCTCTGCATCATCCCCTTTTAAACTCAGTCATCAATCTTTCACTGTTGCCAGTATACACTATATCATCAACATATGATCTGACCTCCTTCATTGCCACTTCTAGTGTACAAAGTTGCTTCACTTGCACTCCTTTTAAACTTGCAACTTGTAAGATAGGCATCAATTTCACTATACCAGGCTCTAGGGGCTTGTTTAAGTCCATATAGAGCCTTGTATAACTTATACACCTTATGACTGGACCCCTTCACTTCAAACCCCTCGGGTTGCTCCACATATACCTCCTCATCAAGCATTCCATTTAAGAATGCTGATTTAACATCAAGTTGGAATAATTTCCAGCCCTTTTGAGCTGCCAAAGCAATGAGTGTCCTGATGGTGTCTAACCTTGCTAGTGGAGCAACGGTTTCATTGTAATCCACCCCTGGTTTTGGAGCATAAACCTTGGCTACAAGTCTAGCCTTATGCTTTTGTATGGACCCATCAATATTAAGTTTTGTCTTGAAAACCCACTTCACACCTATCACAGGTTTATCAGCAGGTCTTTCAATCATCTCCCAGGTATGGTTCTTCTTTATCATCTCCAATTCAGTCTTCATTTGCATTACGCCGGGTCTTTACTCTTTTCTGCCTCCCGAGTAATTTTTACGGATCAATTATACTCATGTGACATCTATTATAAATGTCTTCAAGGCTTCTCATCTTTACTGGTGTTGAACTTGGTGTAGAGGTATTACTGCTGTCACTATCTACATGTTCAAATTTTGAGTTAGTTTCAGAGTTTAAGTGTGTATATCGCGAGCTTCTTCTTTAGTCCATTGCGACCTCTCCATCTCGCTTTCCTCACTGTCTTCAAACACTTGTGATGGTAATACTGAACCCAATTGATTTTCCTTCCAATTCCAGACTTGATTCTCAGCAAAAACCACACTCCTTGACAGCACAACCTTCTTGGATTCTAGGATATACACCCTATACCCTTTTTCACAACTTCCATACCCCATAAACACCCCTTTTTCAGCCTTACTGTCAAACTTTTGCCTCAAAACTGTTGGGACATGAGAATAACATATACACCCGAATATTCTCAAATGTTTTATGCCAGGTTTCCTCCCTGTAAAGACTTCAAAAGGTGTTTTGTCTTCCACAGCTGAGGTTGGACACCTATTTTGGAGGTATACAGCAGTATTCACTGCCTCTCCCTAGAATTTGAGAGGTATTTCCTTTTCAAACATCATAGATCTTGCCATCTCACCTATAGTTCTATTTCTCCTCTCAGCAACCCTATTCTGCTGAGGAGAATAACTAAGCTGTGAGCTGCCTCTCCATGCCTTGACTAGCACAAAACAACTGAAAATCTTGAGAGGTAAACTCTCCACCCCTGTCACTTCTTAATGTTTTCAGTTTATGTCCACTTTGTATTTCAACAAGCAATTTAAACTTCTTAAACACATATAATGCATCAGATTTATTTCGAAGTAGGTATATCCAACACATCCTAGAGAAATCATCAATAAAAGTGATGAAATACCTATATCCACCAACTGATTCTGTTTGCATAGGTCCACATAGGTCTGTATGCACCAGCTCTAGTGGATGCTTGGCTCTCCATGCTCCTTCTTTGTCAAAAGGTTCTCTATGCAGCTTGCCCTTGACACAACCCTCATAGATTTCCTTCACTTCTGTTAGTCTAGGCAATCCTGTGACCATTTCTGATTTCTGCATCTTCTTTATCTTGACGAGATTCAAAATGACCCTGACCTCTTGTGCCATGTCCAGAAATCCTCAATCACAGATGCTTTGAAGGCTGCAGGTGCTATGTTTTCCAAGGATAGAGGAAAACATCTATTTCCTCTCATAATAACTCTTGCTATAACATTTGTAAGTGACTGATCATCAAATATTATAGCCTTATTACCTCCAAACAACATGTAGTGCCCATGCTCAATCATTTGACCAACACTTAGCAAGTTCTCATCTAGGCCTGGCACCAGTAGCACTTCCTCAATATACCTGATTCCATGCTTTGTTTCCACCACCAATGTGCCCTTTCCAGTAGCCTGTACAAGATCCCCTGACCCCATCTTCACTTTTCAAGTAATGGTCCTGTTAATGTTGATCAAAATTGACTCTTGTGAGGTCATGTGGTTGCTGCATGCACTGTCAACAAACTCCACGTTTTCATCCTTCACAGTGGCAGCATGACAAGCATAAAACATGGTGCTTGTACATGCATCTTGTTCCTTTGCACAATTAGCTAATTGTTTGTAATTGTTGCATTCTTTTTTAGTATGGCCAAAGAAATTACATCTTCCACATTTCGGCTCTCCTTTATATCTGCAGATACCATAGTGGAATTTCTGACATGTGCTGCATTGTGGCTTTATGCTTGGCTGACTACTACCTTCACTCTTGTTGTAGTTGTTGTAATTCATACCAGCCTTCTGATTCCAATTTGAGTTTTGCACATTACTCAAATTTCCACTTTGATTCTAGTTTCCAAACTTTCTGTGCTGATTCTGCCATTTTGGCCATGATCTCATCTGTGTGCTTTTGTTCTGTGAATGATTGTTGCCTTTGATTCTTAGGGAACTGAATGCTCTTTCAGTATTCATTACTCTTTCCCTTTCATCATGCATATCTTCCCTTCTATCATACACTTAATTGAAGCAATAACTTCTTCACTTCTAAGTGTTTTCAAGTCTTTTATTTCTTCAATAATTGAAACTATGGACTTGTATTTTCTGCTAAGACTCATCAAAGTTGTTTTGCACTATCCTTTGTTCAGTTATCTCTTCTCCGAGAGACTTCAAGTCATTTATCACACCAAAAAACTTAGTCAAGTAATGATCTAAGCTTTCTCCCTCTAACATTCTCATATACTCAAATTCTGCCCTAACTTGCTGCAATTTCACTTCCCTAACTTTTTCATCTCCTCTGTATTCTCTTCTCAACAGATCCCATGCTCCCCTTGCTGTCTCTTCATTCCTTATTCTGGGGAAAATATCATCAGTCAAGGCTCCTTGGATAATACTTAGAGCCTTGGCATTTTTTATCCTTTTTTCCTTAGTCTCAGCAGCAACCTCTCCTGATTCAGTTTTCTTGTCTTTCGAACCAGAAGCTTCTTCACTACTACTTTCATTGGATACTTGTATTAATGTATCACAACATCCAACCACATCCCACAGATCATAAGCTCTGAAGATAGTTCTCATTTTAACTGACCAAAAATCATAGTTCTCACCATTAAATTGTGGCGTTCGAAGGTCTGATGATCCAGTCATGTCTTCATGCATAATGTCTTTTGCTGCTTTACAAATTTATGAAGAAAAAAAAATTCTCGGCGTGTAATTGTTTAGATAATGAATTTTTTTTATTATAGTATGATTTCTTAACAAAACCCGTTTCAACGAATGGTGTCCTTGAGGTTATGTTCTGATTATGTCGGGTTTGGTAAAATGCTGTTTGGCAGAATGATTTTAATCATGTTGATTTGTATCTCTATGTGCTGAAACTTTTCAGGCAATATAGTTGCGAAACTTGTGAAATTTTGCAGTAGGCATGTTTTGTTTTGACTTGTTTCAATTTATAGGTTTTTTGTTTGATTTTTCCTTTAAGCAATGTTTTCTTAAAGATTCACTGACTTATAGGTTGGTAGAAGAAGCTGATTTCAGATCCACTACAGAACTGTTTGCTAAGAAAGGTGATGAGAAATCACTGGATAGTTTCTGTTAGTTATTTATTTTTGTCCTGCATTGTTTGATTAATTATGTTTTAGTTATTGTTATTTAATTCAAGTCAGTCAAGGTTTGTCCGAGTCTTTAGGAACTAGTTGATCACGTGTAAATGAGCAGGTCACGGCACATTCAGACTCACTTCATGCGTAGTGGTCCTTTGATCGTGTCTTTAGTGGCAGCTTGTTACATGATAATGGAGTCCATATCATGGCTGTCGTGCTTAGCTTTCTTCCCTATAAATTGTATTCATGCAATTCAGTTTTTATCAATTCAATTACAGCAATTCATTCAAGATTTGTGAACAGTAAAAACAGCTACTGTGCAAATTAATTTCTGGCATTCTTCATTTCTGTTTTCCCCTGTTTTCGTTCTTTTAAACACTTTCAATTGGTATCAAAGCTTTATTCTTGAGGGATCTGTGTGTGAGGTTTTCTTGTTTGTGTGTTGCGATCATGGAGTCCGAATCAAACTTCTTTTCAATTGCTCCATCAATTTTTGATCGAGACAATTATCACATGTGGGCTGTTCGTATGGAGGCTTATCTTGAAGCAATTCATTCAAGATTTGTGAACAGTAAAAACAGCTACTGTGCAAATTAATTTCTGGCATTCTTCATTTCTGTTTTCCCCTGTTTTCATTCTTTCTTCTTTTAAACACTTTCAATTGGATCTTTGGGATGCAGTGGAAGAGGATTATGCAATTCCTGCACTTGCAAACAATCCCACCATGACAAAATAAAAACTCATAAAGAGTTGAAGACAAAGAAATCAAAGGCCAAAGCATGCTTGTTTGCTGCGGTTTCAGCAACAATTTTCACTCGGGTCATGTCTCACAAGTCAGCAAAATCCATCTGGGATTATCTCAAAGAAGAATATGCAGGAGATGAAAGGATAATAGGAATGCAGGTATTGAATCTCATCAGGGATTTCGAGTTGCAAAAAATGAAGGAGTCTGAAACAATTAAGATGTATCTGACAGACTTCTTGGAATTGCAAACAAAATCAGACTACTTGGTTCTGATTTTAGTGATTCCAGAATTATTGAAAAATTGTTAGTTACTGTACCTGAGAGGTATGAAGCTACAATTACTACCTTGGAAAATACCAAGGACCTGTCAAAAATCTCTTTGGCAGAATTGCTGAATTCTTTGCAAGCACAAGAGCAAAGGAGACACATGAGAGAGGAGGTCAAGACCGAAGGAGCTTTGTTTGCAAAGCATCATGGAGGTGATAAAAGCAAGTGGAAAAAGAAGAAGGGTCAAGATGACAATTTTTCTGGATCTGCCGCAACACACAATAGCAGCAAAAAGGGAAGCTTCAAGGGAAAATATCCTCCTTGTCATCACTGCAACAAGGAAGGTCATTCCCCATTCAAATGTTGGAGGAGACCTGATGCAAAGTGTGCAAAATGCAACCAGCTTGGACATGAAGCCGTGATTTGCAAAGGGAAAATTCAACAGTAGCAGCAGGTGAGTGCAGCTCAAATTGCAGAGGAAGAAGATGAAGATCAACTCTTTGTAGCAACCTGTTTTGTAAGTGAAACCTCCACTGAAAGTTGGTTAATTGATTCAGGTTGTACAAATCACATGACCAATGACAAAAAGCTTTTCAAAAGCTTCATGCCGACTGAAATTACCAAAGTTAAAATTGGTAATGGTGATTATATTTCTGTCGAAGGGAAATGAACAATCACCATCACTAGCACCAGTGGCGTCAAGTTAATTTCTGATGTTCTTTATGTTCCAGAAATTAACCAAAATTTGCTAAGTGTTGGTCAGCTGATTGAAAGGGGTCTTAAAGTGGTTTTTGAAGATGGTTGCTGTCAAGTGCTTGATGCTAATAGAGAGGAGATTCTCAAAGTCAAAATGAAGGGGAAAAGCTTCTCTTTTAATCCAATAAAAGAGGAGCTTCTAGCATTTAAAACAGCAGCTAGCAACATTGAATTGTGGCACAAGAGGCTTGGCCACTGTCACTTGCAATGTATGCAGGCCATGAAGGAGCTCACGGTTGGATTACCAACATTTGATGAAAATTTCCAAATCTGCGATGCTTGCAAATTTGGGAAACAAAGACGAAGAGCTTTTCCAACTTCATCATGGAAAGCCACTCGCAAGCTGCAGCTCATTCACTCAGATATGGCAGGTCCTCATAGAACTGAATCATTCGCAGGTAGCAGATACTATGTCTTTTTCATTGACGATTTTTCGTGAATGTGCTGGATTTTTTTCTTGAAATTCATGTCAGAAGTGGCTGGAGTGTTCTGGAATTTCAAGAGGCTTGTGGAAAACCAAAGTGGCTGCAAAATTCAGACCGTGAGGACTGACAATGGAACTGAATACACATCTTCGGCATTCAACACATTTTGCGAAGAAGCTGGTATTGAACATCAACTTATTGCCCCTTACACTCCTCAGCAAAATGGAGTGAGTGAGAGGAGGAATCGCAACATTATGGAGATGGCAAGAAGCATGTTGCATGAGAAGGACTTGCCCAAAAATTTCTGGGCCGAAGCAGCAAGCACGGTTGTGTATTTGCAGAACAGGATGTCCACAAAACCTGTCAAAAACATGACGCCATTTGAGGCTTGGTATGGCTACAAACCTTCACTCAATTTTCTAAGAGTGTTTGGTTGTGTATGTTTTTCTGACATTCCACAGGTCAAGCGAGATAAGCTAGACAAAAAATCAGAACCTGGCATCTTTGTCGGGTATTGCTCATCTTCAAAGGCGTACAAAGTTTATCAACCAAAGACAAGGAAGATAATTGTGAGCCGAGATGTGATTTTCCATGAGGAGCAAAAGTGGAATTAGGAGCCTACAAGAAAAACAACCAACAACAAACTCATATCCATGTCTGATTTTCAACCAACAGCAGAAGAAGAAGAAACAGACTTGGAAGATGAGGAACCAATTCGTGGAACAAGGCTGATTCAAGACATCTATCAAATATGTAATGTGGTTGTATGTGAGCCTGCTGATTACTTTGAAGCTATCAAAGATGAGATGTGGATGGACGCAATGGAAGAGGAGATGTCAATGATAGAGAAGAACAAGACTTGGGTGCTGGTTAAAAGGCTGAAAAACAGGAAAGTGATTGGCGTAAAAAGGGTGTTCAGGACAAAACTGAACGCGGATGGATCCATCAACAAGTACAAGGCCAGACTTGTCGTAAAGGGCTATGCACAAATTTTTGGAGTTGATTACTCCGACACATTTGCCCCGGTAGCCAGACTTGACACCATCAGACTTGTGTTAGCATTGACAGCCCAAAATGGATGGAAGGTTTTTCAATTGGATGTAAAATCCGCCTTTCTCAATGGTAGCTTGCAGGAGGAGATTTATGTAGATCAACCTGAAGGTTTTGCTGCACAAGGACAAGAAGAGAAGGTTTATTTGCTGAAGAAGGCTCTATATGGCTTGAAATAAGCACCTAGAGCATGGTATAGCAAGATTGATGAGCACCTATCATGGCTGGGATTTATGAAGAGCCTGTCCGAAGCCACTCTTTATGTGAAGCATAAAGAAAATGATTTGCTTATTGTCTCTCTTTATGTTGATGATCTTCTAGTTACGAGGGAAGCAACATTAAGCAAATTGATGGATTCAAAGGGGAGATGATGGAGATTTTTCGAAATGACAGACCTTTAGGGTTAATGTCATATTTTTCTTGGGATGGAAATTAAGCAAGAAGAGCATGAAGTCTTCATTTGCCAAAGAAAATATGCCAAGGAAATTCTCAAGAAATTCCACATGGAAGATTGCAAGGCTATGGCTACTCCAATGAATTCGAAGGAGAGTCTAAGCAAAGATGATGGTGCAGACAAGCTGGATGAAATTTATTTCAGAAGTATGGTTGGTTGTCTAATGTATTTAACGGCAACTAGACCAGATATTCTATTTGCTGTCAGCATTCTTTCTCGTTTTATGCATTGCGCTAGCGAGAATCATCTCAAAACAGCAAAGAGAGTAATTAGATATATCAAAGGGATTGTTGCCTTTGGTATAAAATTTACGAAATGTCAAAATTCCAAACTACTGGGATTTTCTGACAGTGATTGGGGAGGTTCTGTGGATGACATGAAGAGCACATCTGGCTACTGTTTCAGCTTGGGATCAGGAGTGTTTTCTTGGAGCTCGAAGAAGCAAGAAACTGTGGCACAATCAACTGCTGAGGCCGAATTTGTTGCTGCCACAGCTGCAGCAAAACAAGCGGTATGGCTGAAAAAATTATGCCGTGACTTATACTGGAATCAATTAGAACAAACCGAATTGTTTGTGGATAATCAAGCAGCAATTGCAATTTCGTGCAATCCAGTTTTTCATGGGAGAACGAAGCATTTCAAGATCAAATATTTCTTTTTGAGGGAAGTGCAGAAGGAAGGTGAAATTAAACTCATTTACTGCAAGTCTGAAGAACAACTTGCTGACATTTTCACAAAACCATTGCCAGCCAACTAGTTCGAATTTCTGAGGCAGAAACTCGGTATTTGCAGCTCCTAAAATATGGAGGAGTGTTAGTTATTTATTTTAGTCCTGCATTGTTTGATTAATTATGTTTTAGTCATTGTTATTTAATTCAAGTCAGTCAAGGTTTGTCCGAGTCTTTAGGAACTTGTTGATCACGTGTAAATGACAGTGCAGCACATTCAGCTCACTTCATGCGTAGTGGTCCTTTGATCGTGTCTTTAGTGGCAGCTTGTTACATGATAATGGAGTCCATATCATGGCTGTCGTGCTTAGCTTTCTTCCCTATAAATTGTATTCATGCAATTCAGTTTTTATCAATTCAATTACAGTAATTCATTCAAGATTTCTGTTTTCCCCTGTTTTCGTTCTTTCTTCTTTTAAACACTTTCAGTTTCATACCAAATTCTGAAAGTGACTTCTTGGAATATGCAGAACTTATTTCTCATAAGCTTCGCTCATTTGAGGTGTGTTGACTTAGCTCTAGTATGTTGATAATAAAAGGTTGGTGTAGTTTTTGACCTGGTAAAAAAATATACATTCTAATGCAGGAAAGTTACCATTATATCGGTTTACTTAAGGCAATAATGAGACTGTCCATGACTGCCATGAAAGCTGCAGATGCAAACGAAGTTTCAGCTTCTGTGAGTGCAATTGCAAATGAAAAGATAAAAGCTGAGAAAGAAGCCAATGCTGGCAAAAAGAAGCAAGGTACATGATTCCGCTTACTTTTCAGACCGAGCATCAGTAAGATTCTTAGACATTTTGAAACTTTATGTTTCTTATGAGTCATGGATTTTGAAAAGCTAGTTAAATGGAATCATTGGTTCAGAAAAGGGAAATTTTTTCAGTACTCTGGTTGTACATGCAAGCATCTTCTGCAAAGATTTCATTACTCTTTCTGAGGAAACCCATACACAACCACCAGATACTGAATTCTCACTGGTTGTACTGAAGATTTGACCATTTAGAATGTTGATGAATATAATACCTTGCTTTTTATTCTTTCCTTGCAGCTCGGAAGAGAAAACAGCTTCATGTTAATAAGCCTGAAGATGATTTGGTGGTTAATCCCTATAATGCTCTTGATGACTATGATTTTATGTAATCTGTTTCGGTAATAGGCATATCATTTTTGGTCCCTGCGTGTTTCATTTACACCATCATTGATGATCGAGCTTGTGTTGTAAACAATGTTGTTAGCAGAAAACGTTGCATTTTTGCCTTTGTTTTCAGTTGTTCAGTTAAAACCCTCGAAAGACAAGGACTGAATGTGTTTATATTCATTTGTATGGAGGTAAAAGTTGAAATAAATAAAGACGTTGCATGGTTCTCACATTCTTTTTGATGGAATCCTACTTACCATCTTTAGTGTGGATTTGAGTTGAAACTTGTGAGTGAGAAATTTCGGGCTATTGGTTTTTTCTTTTATCTATATATTTAAAAAAATATTTTTTTAGTAAAAAAATAATGAATGGACAATTATGGCTTTCCATTTATAACCGTGGGTTTAAGGGACTAATGAGCATTGTAGATAAACCATATCATGCCACAAGGTTCTTTGACAATTGTCGATTAAATGACCATTGAAAAGTATAACTGTTTAAATCTTGATCTAAAGAAAATCTCATAAAGTGAGGGGTTGGTTAGATATACTAACCAAACAAATCTTTCTATTGTTCTTTGGAAGACTCCTAAAAACAATATTTCATATGAGGGGTTGGTTGAGGCTCTCACGGCTTCCGAAGGATGGTGGTTTCTGCAATCATGGAAGTCATAACATATGGATCCATGTTTGAAGCAAAAATTGGAAGGCAAAAATTGGAAGTCATTCTGAGAATCTGTATTGGAAATGTGAATAAAGATGCAAAGTTGTACCTGTCATTTGTGTGCGCCCCCACTCCTTTCCAATCTCCTTGACAAAACAGAAGTCCAATTTCGTGGGACTTCAAACAATAAAAGTACTGAAAACACGCACACTTGAAGCATCCAACAAGGTACACTAAAGTAAAAATTGACCTGAATTGGCTTAGGATCAAATGAAAGTACGACTCCAGCAACCTCACTAATCCTCTGTTAACAATAGAAATTGGAATAGCTGGTCTCGGTATACATTAAAACAACCTCCAATATATACCGAGCTGCCCAACTTGAAGGATAGGGATATCGATTGAAGGTACAACTTGAAATTCCCACTAAAAGAAATACCAAATTCTGAAAGTGACTTCTTGGAATATGCAGAACTTATTTCTCATAAGCCTCGCTCATTTGAGGTGTGTTGAATTAGCTCTAGTATGTTGATAATAAAAGGTTGGTGTAGTTTTTGACCTGGTCAAAAAATATACATTCTCTAATACAGGAAAGTTACCATTATATCGGTTTACTTAAGGCAATAATGAGATTGTCCATGACTGCCATGAAAGCTGCAGATGCAAAAGAAGTTTCAGCTTCTGTGACTGCAATTGCAAATGAAAAGATAAAGCTGAGAAAGAAGCCAATGCTGGCAAAAAGAAGCAAGGTACATAATTCCACTTATTTTTCATACCAAGCATCAGTAAGATTCTTAGACATTTTGAAACTTTGTTTCTTTTGAGTCATGGATTTTGAAAAGCTAGTTAATGTTGGAATGTAGAATATATAAAATCTGAAATTGATAGAAATTGAAGAACAAAAAATAAAATCATAAATATTGGAATGAATCACATTCATTCATTCCATAAAATCATAAATATTGGAATGAGTCACATTCATTCATTCCATAAAATTATAAATATTGGAATGAAGTACATCCATCCATTCATTCAATTTATTCAATTGAAACTTTGCCTATTTATAGGCTTACAAAAACCAGAAATTAAAATAAACTAGAACTCTCAATAGATAGGAGAGATTATTGGATAAGGATAGGATTTATAATAAATCCTATCAAAGATAATCATAAAAACTATTTAGAATTCTATAGCTAAAAACTTTTTATCTTCTTATCTTCATATCTTCATATTTTCAAAGCTAATCTCATTAAAATCTAACAGTTAAATGGAATCATTGGTTCGGAAAAGGGAAATTTTTCAGTACTCTGTTTGTACATGCATGCACCTTCTCCTAAGATTTCATTACTCTTTCTGAGGAAACCCATACGCAACCACTGGATACTTAATTCTCACTGGTTGTACTGAAGATTTGCCCATTTAGAATGTTGATGAATATTGATACAGGAGCATCCCAAGAATAAAGTCCATGAACCAGTCTGGAGTATTTAATATGTTCTGTTTTCTATAACAGTCCAGAGTTTTTAATATGTTCTGTTTTCTATATGACTCATAAGGTATCTCTGCGGGTCTTTAATGTTTAGTCTAGAAAGTCTAAATTTGAATTCTTTAAATTCCTTTGTATTCCAGACTTTCGGGAGAGAGTTTTTCAGTAATTAAATCAAGCTGAGCCTTGGCCTTTTTGAGAAGAAGGATTTCTTCTTGTTTTATACTCTGTATCCCTTTGGTGGATCTCCATTGGGTGGTGAGTTGTGATATCCAGCATTTTTTTATTTGCGGGTGTACTTTACAATGTAATTTTATGCTTTTTTATCTACAGATATACTTTACAATGTAAATTTACGCCGTATCTGAAAATCTTTTTTATTATGTACGGATGTACTTTACAATGTAAATTTTTACACTGTAGTTAAAACCTTTTTTCCATGGATGTACTTTACAATGTAAATTTACACCCTAATAGATAAAACAAAAATATTTATAATTATTTTTGATATTTTGGCCAAATTCCAACGGATAATCATAAACCGGTTACGATATCCAATTTTTGTTTTAAAACATGAGGAAGATGCAAAATATTTTTTTATAACAATCTTGGAAACCGATCGTATGCACGAAAACAACACCTTTTATGTTTTTTATATTTTTGTATTTTTATATTTTTTTGCTATTTTTAAAATAAAATAAATAGAATAAAATAAAATAAAATTCTTTGGGTTGACTGTCCAACACATCTCTGAATAGGTTGGCCTCCAGCCTAGGTGGGCTGTCAGCCCACCTCTTGTGGACTGGGCCTCCAGTCCAGGCGGGCTGCCAACCCCCCTCCCCTATACACTTAGGTAGGCACAAAGCCTGGCCCGACTTACTCAAGCCCGACCTGCATGAACAAGGGGGCGCAAATTGCGTCCCCCTACATGCAGCGGGAGGAAGAAGATGATGAATAGGGGGATTTTTCAATTATGATGAAAGGTGTACCTGTTAGTACCGTTGGGTAGAGAAGGTCGAGGTGATGATTTTTGTGGTGGTGGTGGCGTCAACGGTGGCCTGTGCTTGCCAAAGGGGGCGTCGGAGTCCCACGGGTTCACGTCGCTGCTACTGCCACTTGGTTTGTTGCCTCGCCGGAGAGTGGGGCTAAGTTGCTGGTGTAGAGGGGAAGCTCACGGTGATGAAGAGAGAGGTGTTGGGTTGTCGGGTAGCCAGTAACGATGGAGAGAGAGAGCTCGATAGAAACGGTTCTGGAGAGAGAGAGCGATTACAGACCGGGAAAGGGAGAGAGAGGTGGTTGCTTGGGAAAATGGTGTGATTCTCACGTTTATTTTGCTTGTTGAGAATCTCTGTAAATTCTCTCAAAACTTCCTCTTTTTTTCGACTCTAGTTTTTCTCTGTTTTTTTTGTTTCTCTATCCCCGTAATTCCACCTCTGTTTTTCTTCCTTTTTTTTTTCCTTCTTCTCTGCGTAAAACTCTCCCTTTTTACATGAAATTATGCTCTTTTTTTCTCCAGTTTCTCCTCCTCCCCTCTGTTCGTGCATGTCGCCTGTATTTAAAGGCGAGAGGCAATCCTTCGGTTGCCCATTGCATGCACCGATGGGTTGCCTCTTTACCTGAAAGTGAAGAGGCAGAGGCGTGTCTGCACTTGTTCAGAGGTGACTGAACAGTGTAGTCATGCATGATAATTTTGGGAGAGAGTGTAAAATACAATTTGGTTCCTCAATTTTTAATTGGTTCAATCGCACCCCTAATTGGTTTTAAACTTTTAATTTTGTGCGATTGTGTCCCCGTGAAAAATTCAATGTTAGCCCTAAATTTGCGCGCCTTTTTTATTTTGGACCCTAGCTTCCAATTTATGCTATTTGACCCTCAATTGACCATTCAACTCTCAATTGCTTTCAATTGGACCCCTGATTTCGCACAATTGGCTTGGAAAAATTCAATTCAGTCTCCGAAAATTCCCAACTTCTCAATTGAACCCGAATTAAGCTCCCTAACTTGATTTTTCACTGATTAAGCACTTAATAAAATTAATTTAACCAACTTAAAGTATAATTAACTCCTTGCACTTAATTAAATCCTTTAATTGGACCCTAAATTAATTCTCAAACATAATTATATTTTTAAATTGGCCGACGATTAAGTCAAATTGGCCTATAAAAATATAATTATGTCTCTCGATTTAATTTTTACACGGATTTGTCCAATGATAAATTATTTTTGCCTTAAATCTGTACTTTCCCCTATTTTTGGGGACAAAAGAGATACGATGGACTCGCGAAAACAACCAAAATTTCCACATTGATTTTTCAACCAACGCCAACCCCCTTTTATTTTAGTTTTGTTATTTTTGGGTGGATTTTGGGGAGTAACCCAGAAATTGGGTTATAACAATTCTCCTAAAGAAATGTAGTTATAATAACTCTTTGTTTTTAACATGTGGACCAGCTTTGTACACAATATTAGGCCATACCCTACACCCCATTGCAAGTGATATCATATTTAAAAAAAAAATTGGGAGATTTTTTTATTATAATATAAATTTACACAAAATAATAAATATGTGCAGAATTCCTATTAAGTGCAAGTTTTCTATACAATATATGATTTTTAAATAGAAATAAATTTATCTATTTAGTAGATTTCAATGAAATAATCAGCATAAAATTATCATCATCATTAAAAAAGCAAGAAGATTGGGATGCTTGAATTATTGAATTTACTGTATTCAGATTAATTCATTTTATAATTCAACATAAATTCAAAATAATGATAATTAGTCTAACATATTTATATGAAAAAAAACTTATAAATAATCGTTATCATTATTTTGAATGTCTTATCTATAATAATTAGAAATTTTAACACCTAAAAATATTAACAAAAAAGAAATTAAAAAACAAAATAAATGACAAAACAAAAAAAATATTATTAGATTTTAAAAAATTATTTGACTTGAAGAATAAATAAAAAGAAAAAAGAAAAGAGAAAAAATAATAAATATCAATTTTCAAATGATTACCAACACAAATTAAAATTTAAACATTAAATTAAAAAAAAACCTTCATAACAGTGGAAATAATGAAAATAAAAAAGAAAAGCTAAGAGTATGTACATATAAATATAGACAAAGTAAGAACCATTTAAGAAATATATAAAAAATAAAGAAATTAAAATAAAATCCAAGATTAAAAGTATAAGGATCAAAATGAAAAATACATATATAATAAATGTCATTTAAAGGAAAAAATTTCGCTAATAGTTCAATTCGCCTTACCTTCCACCTCCACCACATGTCGTGAGTCGTGCCTATTTAAGAGTGTGATTGAGGTTTCTTTTGAAAGTGTTTTTCCATTCAGAAATGCATCAAAATGATATTTTTTTAATTTTTTAAATCATCTAGAAACACCATTTTTTTTAATTTAAAATAAAATTTAAAATATTTTTTTTTTCAAATTTGTTCAAAAGCGATTTCCAAATACATTCCCAAACACTACTACCATCTCCCATCAGAATCACGATTCAATTCACCTTTTAAAATAGTAATGAACAACAATAATCATAGTTCAAATCACTGTTAATTACTGTTTGAAATTGCGATCTCGTTTGACTATCTATAAAATAATAGTCATGGTGCACGTAAACTAGTCCAGACACAGTAGTTATATAAAAAAATTATAAGTGGAAAAAAACATTAAAAAAATGGGTCCAAGGATTATTCGTGGCGTGTGTAAGCTATCCCGGTTATAAAAATAAATGTCTACGTGGGAACAAAATCGTGGTGTGAGTAAACTGGCTCAGACACCGCAATTATTAAAAAAAAAAAGGAAGCCCGATAAAAAAAAGGGGAAATCACATTTTCAAACAGTAATGAACAATGAAAATTGTAAAAAAAGAAAGTAGGTTCAGAGATTTATCATGATGCGTGTAAGTTGACGCGGACACTCCAATTATGAAAAAAACAAAAAAAAAAAAAGAAGTCCGGAAAAAAAACCCTTTGCAAACAGTAATGAATAGTAAATCACTGTTCAGTACTCCAAAATTGTTTTCATTGGTGAGATTCAAACTTCCACGCCCCGCTGCTTAGACACGCCGATGTAACCACTCGACCAAGCTACTTATTTACTTAGTTCTTGGATACAAACAATAATAATATATTTATATAATTTAATTGTTCAAAAATTCCAAAATTTGCTGAGATTTGAACTTGCGCAACCCGCCGCTTGGAGACGCCGCTGTAACCACTCGGCCAAGCGACTTATTTGTTTAGTTCTTGAATACAAATTATAATAATATATTTATATAATTTAACTGTTCCAAAAATTAGTTGCTAGGGAGATTCGAACTCATGTGCCTCATCGGACGTGCTCTAACCACTCAAATAAGTGACTCCTTTGTTTAGTTCAGTTCTTGGATGCAAATAATAAAAATATAATTTTATAATTTAACTGTTCCAAAAATTTTTTGGGTATAAATATGACGGTGCATTGCTAACCACACACACGTGTGCGTGTGATCTTCGTCGTGGCACAATTGGAGTAATAATACTGTGTCTTTAAAGGTTTTAACTTATAACAATTTTTTTATCATTCACGTCGTCTATATCACAAAGATTGGATGGTGGATTTAGATTCAAAGCAGTTACTTGGATGAGTGATGGGTAAATTTAAATTAAAAAAAAAAAAATAGTATTTTTAAAGTAGATCATCCCTGCAGAAATTAAAATCCTGCACCTTTCAAATAGCGGGTCAATGTGACAGAGGTCCAAGAATGTAGTCAACGGAAATTAAAAAGGAAAAAATATTCTGAAGCGGGCAACGGGCAGCATGAAAATGCAATTGCGAAATTGCAAGGTAATATAAGGAGATCATGGCTGCAGTGATCTCGTACAGCCTTGATCTCTTTTAACCCCGTTTGTTTGTTGGAAAGTGGTTTCCTTTTAGAAAGTGAATTTCTGAAAAGTGAATTCTGATGTTTGGCAGTGTTATGGAAAATGAACTGGAAAACACTTTCCAGTGTTTGTTTGTGTTATGGAAAATGAATTGGAAAATAATTTATTAATAAATTAATTTTTTTTTCAAGTTTATTAAAATAATGAGGAACAAATCTTACAAATTAAAAAGTTGAATGAGAATGAAATTGAAAAAAAATATAATTTCATAAATTATCTCAAATAAAATAAATAATAATCAAAATAATAGAGATCAAATCTAAAAAATTAAAAAAAAATGAAAGGTGAATAAATTAAAATAATAATAATTAACATTTCATAAATTATTTCAAATAAAAATAAGTAACAATAAAAAAAAATGAGGACCAAATTTGATAGATAAAAAAATTTCAATAGAAAAAAATGATAAGAAAAAAAAGCAAATAACAATTATAAAAAATAAGGACCAAAATTAATATAAAATTAAATTTTAAGAGATGGAATTGAAAAATAAATATTCAAAACAAATTATATATAGCAATCAAAAGTTTGAGGATCAAATTTGATATAATCAGCAAATAATGACATTTCTAAATTTTTTCATGACTTCGGGAAAGTGTTTTCCCAGTCCAAATTTTCTCGGAAAAACACTTTCCCCGAAAAACCAAGCCAAATTTTTTCTTTGATTGGAAAGTGTTTTTCCGTTGACCAACTTTCCGGAAGGCAAACAAACACAAGAAAGTTTGGAAAGTGGTTTCCCGGAAAGTGAATTCCGGGAAACAAACACAGCCTTAGCTTTTAACTAGCTTACTTGCCCGCGTGCTGTGCTAGACTTTTTTCTATGTAGAAAACTAATTGATTTTCTACGTGTTGTAAATTTTTTTAAAAAACAAAAAATTATTTTTGATATCAGCACATCAAAATCATTTAGAAACACTATTTTTTTAATTTAAAATTAAAAAAAAAATTTGTTCAAAAACAATTTCCAAACGCATTACCAAACACTCCTGTCATCTTTCACCAGAACCATAGTTCAATTCACTTTTTTAAATAGTAATGAACAACAAAAACCACAGTTCAAATCACTATTTATTACTGTTGGAATTTGCGATCTCCTTTGGCTATCTATAAAATAATAGTCATGGTGCACGTAAGCTAGCTCGGATATTCCAGTTATAAAAAACAATTTATAATTGGAAAAACAAAAAGAAAAAACAATGTCCAAGGATTATTCGTGGCGCATGTGACCTACCCCGGTTATAAAAAATATGTTACCTTTTTAACTAGTTGCAGTTTAGATGAACAATAAAAAACCATTTATAAAAATATAATGGAGTAATTTGAGTGCTATCATCCACAGTTATTTGTGTTTAGGTGAACAATAAAAAACATTGTTCAAAATCGTGATCTCTTTTAGCTTTTAAGATAATAATATAATATAATATAATATAATATAATATAATAAAAGATATATCAGTCCATTTCAGATTACAAGCAGGATTTTTATTATTATTATTATTAAAAAATAGAAAACTCGAAGAAATCACTTGTGTTTTTTGTGTGGACACGTTGATAAGAAGTAGTATACCATAAGCTTTGGCGATGTTTGGCCCCCCAAGCAGTCCTTTTTTGTCATCTTCAACAACCATTTATAAAACGTGCGTGTGTGTCAGTTTCAAGGGGTTGCTGTCAGTTTGAGATGGTTGTAATTTGTAATTGCAACATGATGATAAATTTAACCCTAACCTTCCTTTTCTCCCTCTGTATAACTCTTCTCATCGCAGTTTCTAAAAAAAAGAACATAACAACCAGACTCCTCATTCTCTAAGCAAACCACTGAATTCATCATAAAATTATTGAAGGTAACGAAAACATTTTCCAATGACATAATATTTGCATCACTCATTTTTCTTCACTTAATTATTAAAGGAATAAATTGAGATTTTTCAAATAATTTATGATTTATACGGTAATTTATTGAGTGAAATATGTGCTGATTCAACACTCTTGCCGGAGAGATTTCCGATATCTTGACAGGAATAAAATGTGTTGATAAATTATTACAAATATTTTTCGATAATTTAACATTGTTTTTGTTTTCTTGAAAAGCTCATCTGGGAATCTCTTGTCCATATCTTGACAGGGAGATGTCGTTTCATATGTTGTCAGTAGCAAAGATCAATATGTGGAGGAAAGGAACCGCAACTTTGGATAGTCCGGAACAGAAACAAATGTTGGGGGCCTCCCGCCGTCTAACAGTTTCTTTTGATTGAACTTCTCGTATATACATTTTGTAAGATTAGTGATTATTTTTAAAAATATTTACTAATTACTAGACTATTTTGTGACCTGGCAAAGTCATTTCAAAGAGGCAGTACATGCATTATTAATGTCCTGTCGTTAATATGCTTTTTTTTCTTTTCATTTTCCGGTTCTAATATGTTTGTCTGAAAATTGATTAAGTGTTGTTTTATATTGTGTATTAAAAGTTTTTTTGATTTTTTTTTATTTTAGATTAAATTTTTTGATATTTTTAAATAAATATTAAAAATAATTTTAAAAAATAAAAATATATATTTTTAAAACAACTTCACTAAATGACGTCGGACAATATATTTCATGAATTTCCCGACAAACAAATTCATGCGTGCATGCCAAACTGATTCTTGAAAGTTCTAAGTAATATTGAACTTGAAGCACATTTTCATGTCTCACATAATTAAATTTGGAGCTGAGGTCCCAAATAACTTGTCCAAGTGTCATTCTTTGATTTCATAATTCTTCATATAAATGACCCATAACATGAAATCATAGAGGAAGAACCAGACATCCAAGACAGACCGTGACTTATAAATCATTCCTTACATGTTTGACACTGTATTTTTAATTTTTTTAAATAATTTTTTTTAATATTTTTTTAAAATTTGCTGTTTTAGATATTTTTAAACTATGTTGATGTATTGATGTAAAAAATAAAAAGTAAAATAAATATTATTTTGATATATTTTTAAATATATAAAAACAAAAAACAAAATATATTAACCACACTCTAAAACAAATCTAAAACATTTTAAAAATAATAATATTGTTTGTTAGCAAAATGCTAAGCTATTAATTATATAATTTTCATATTGATTTAATGTCTTTTTCAAAATATTTTTGGATTTACAATGTTATTTATTTATTTATATCTTAACCATGTTGGAAATTACCGTTGATGCCCCTCATGACACACCTATGTTCTTGTTCATTCAAACACATGATCATGGAGATAGATTATGGGGTTTGGTCATGGGGATCAATTGCCTAATTATTTCTTCGATGAAAGGAGAAAATTGGAAATAAATTAATAAGAGGGGTCCTTGATCTACCTATAAATAATAGTCTCTGTACTCTTTCTACGGCTACTAAAAGACATAGATCAGAAGGTTCCTCTAATAAAACTTTTATTATTTTGAAGTTCTATTGTTATTGTTGCTTTGGTAAAAGTTGTGTTGTTACTGCTGCAATTAGGAATTCATTTTTGGTACTTGAGCAACAATGACTGGAGGTATTTATAATCTAAATTTCCAATGCTATATGAATTATGTTGAGATGAAATTAGTTGCTAATCAGTTAGTTAGTTGCTATTAAAGGTTGTTGCATTTTCTGTTATAGTTAGTTGAATTCAGTTACATTGTAAGTTCAGTTAGTTGAGGTACTAAACTGAAGTTGTATATAAAGGGATCATAATGCATATTGGCATTATGGGAGTCAATTGAATAAAATTGAAACTTCAAGGATTTTATCAAATGGTATCAGAGCCCATATAAAAGAAGAGAGAGAAAGAAAGCTTCCGAGAGAAGCTTCGTGAGAAAGAAAAGAAAAGTGAGAGGGAGATCGGCTCTGGTTGAGCTGAAATCAGTTCGAAGAGCTGAAATAGAGCCTAGAATCAATGTTTCCAACTGAGGTAGAAGAGAAGAAGAAGAAGCAACTCTTGATTTGAGAAGAAATCGAGAGTAACGATCCATTAAAATCCTTGACTGGTGGAGAAGACGGAAGATCCACCACCAGCGAAGACCACCGCAGTTCGTGAGAGTGAGAGTGAAGGCAAGGAGAGAAAGAGTGAAACACAGAGAGGTGCGAGCGAGTGAAACACGAGAGAAAGAGAGAAACACCGTGAGTGAGTGAGAGTGAAAAATTCATTTTTTGTGCAAATCGTTCACTATGTGCTGAGAAGATGCTCAATAACATAGAAAAAATTTGTATAAGCTACCATTCCAAGATTCGACGGGTATTATGACCACTGGTCGATGATGATGGAGAACTTCTTGAGGAGCAAGGAGTTGTGGACGTTGGTGGAAGATGGAATCCCAACCGTGGCTTGAGGAACAGTAGTGAGTGAAGCTCAGCGAAAGAGTTTAGAAGAAACAAAGCTCAAAGATTTGAAGATAAAAAATTGTCTGTTCCAAGCAATTGATCAAGAAATAATGGAGACGATCCTTGATAAAACCTCGTTAAAGGCAATCTAGGAATCAAAGAAGCAGAAGTATCAAGGTTCAACCAAGGTTCGTAGGGCACAGTTACAAGCCCTTAGAAGAGAGTTCGAATTACTGAGCATGAAGGAAGGGGAAAAAGTGGACAAATACATCTCACAAACTTTGGCAGTGGTGAACAAGATGCGTACCAATGGAGAAAAAATGGAGCAGAGTGTGATAGTAGGTAAGATTTTGAGAACATTAACCTCAAAATTTAACTAAATTGTGTGTTCTGTGGAGGAGTCGAATGACTTGGATACACTGAGTATCGATGAGCTTCATGGGAGTTTGCTAGTCCATGAGCAACGGATGAGTGAGTACCGAGAAGAGGATCAAGCCCTCAAAGTTGTTTATGATGGAAAAACAACTAGAGGCAGGGGCAAAGGGGGCTATAATCCAGTTAGAGGAGGTGGTTTCAATTTCCCCAGGGGGGCCCGAGGCTGGGGAAGAGACAGAGGGAGGTTCCAATACAACAAGGAACTCACCGATTGCTATAAGTGCCACAAGCTGGGGCACTTTCAGTTCGAATGTCCATAGTGGGAAAGAGGAGCACACTATGCCAAATTAGAGGAAGAGGAAGAAATGCTCTTGATGACACATGTTGAGCTGAATCATGCAAGCCGAGAGGAGGTATGGTTCTTAGACTCTAGCTGTAGTAATCATATGACTGGAAATAGATTGTGGTTTATTGACATTGATGAAGGATTTAGACAATCTATGAAGTTATGAAATAATTCCAAAATGGGGGTAATGGCAATAGGGAGTATTAGGATGACAATGGAAGGGGTAACACAAATTATTACCCAAGTCTACTATATTCCCGAATTAAGAAACAATTTGTTAAGTATAGGTCAATTACAAGAGAAGGGGTTGACTATACTGATCAAAAACAATATGTGAAAACTGTTTCACTTGTCTAGGGGATTGATTATGACTAGTGAAATGTCAGTAAACACAATGTTTGTAGTGATAGCCTCTTTATCTGTTAGAGAACCTGCTGCTAGAGAACAAAACTGTTTCAAATTGGTTGCTGAGGATGAGGCACAATTGTGGCATTGTAGATATGGCCATTTGAGTTAAAAAGGACTGAAAACTTTGTGTCATAAGAAAATGGTGAGGGGGCTGCCACTGATAACAGCCCCTACCAAATTGTGTGAGGGATGTGTGTTGGGAAAACATCATAGGGATCCATTCCCAAAACAAAGTCAGTGGAGAGCCTGTAGGAGGCTGCAACTGATTCATGCTGATATATGTGGGCCAATAACCCCAATATCCCTCAGCAATAGGAGGTATTTGATTACTTTCATTGATGACTACTTGAGGAAAATATGGGTGCAATTCATTACTGAAAAATCAGAAGCTTTAATGATTTTTAAGAAGTTTAAGGTGCTGATTGAGAGAGAAATTGGTGAAAATATTGACAGCCTAATGACTGATAGGGGGAGTTTAATTTTGAGGAATTCAACTCATTTTATGAATTGAATGGTATAAGTAGACAACTTACGACTGCTTATACACCCCAGCAGAATGGGGTGGCCGAGAGGAAGAATAGGGCTATAATGAATATGACTAGGAGTGTGTTGATTGAGAGGAATGTGCCGAGAGAGTTTTGGCCTGAGGTAGTAAATTGGACTGTTTATTTGTTGAATAGAAGTCCAACCTTGGCTTTAAAGGATAAAACCCCTGAGGAAGCATGGAGAAATGTGACACCATCTGTAGAATACCTTTGGGTATTTGGATGCATAGGATATGTGCATAATGTGGATTAGAAAAGGAAGAAATTATATGATAAAAGCACTAAGTGTGTGTATTTGGGGGTGAGTAAGGAGACCAAGGGGTATAGAATGTACAATCCTATAACCAAAAAGATTGTTATAAGTAGAGATGTGGTTTTTGATGAAATGGAGAGCTGGAAATGGGGAAAACCCACTGAAAAATGAGCCTGGTAGCAGCACATTAAAGTGGGGAGATGATTCTGAGGGTGATGACAGATCTAATGTGTGTGCTGATGAGGCTGAATTGGAGGCTGATTTGGGGGAAAATGTGGAAAATAATGAGGAAAACCAAGCTGATGCAGCAGAGGTAAATAACACAGCAGCTGGGGTACAAAAAGGGGTGCAAGAAGAACTTCTTGAAGAAGTAAATGAGGGCAGAAATGTGAACGGTAATACTGCTGGCAGGACACTAGGTAGAGTGAGCAGAGAACCGAGATGGATGAATGACCATGTTTCAGGAGAGGGATTGTCTGATAGTGAGGAGGAACAGAACATGGTCATGTATACAGAAGCTGGGGATCCAAAGTCATATGAAGAAGCAGCGGGAAATCCTATATGGGAGCAAGTTATGGTGGCTAAAATACAAGCCATAGAGAAGAACAAAACTTGGGTTTTGATAGAATTACCAAGTCACACCAAAGCCATTGGGGTGAAGTGGATTTACAAAACCAAGTTGAATGAAAAAGGAGAGGTGGATAAACACAAGGCCAGGTTGGTTGTGTTAGGATATGCTCAGAAGTATGGAATTAACTACACAGAAGTGTTTGCTCCTGTTGCAAGATGGGACACCATAAGGTTGATTATGGCAGTGTCAGCTTATCATGATTGGAGCATATATCAGTTAGATGTTAAGAGTGCTTTCTTGCATGGAGAGTTGAAGGAGACTGTGTACATTGAGCAACCCAAGGGGTTTGTAAGGAAAGGGGAAGAAGGGAAGGTATTCAAACGTCACAAAGCACTATATGGTTTGAAGCAAGCACTAAGGGCTTGGTATAGCCGAATAGAAGTGTATTTTGTTAAGTTTGGTTTTGAAAAATGTCCTAGTGAACACACATTATTCACTAAGACTGAAGGAGGCAAGGTGTTGGTTGTTAGTATATATGTGGATGACTTGATATTCACTGGTAATGATGAGGAGATGATCAGTGAATTCAAAGTGTCAATGAAGAATGAGTTTGACATGACAGATTTGGGGAAAATGAAGTACTTCCTGGGAGTGGAAGTAGTTGAAAACAATAAGGGTATCTACATGAGCCAAAGGAAGTATGTTCAAGAAATTCTTCTGAGATTTGGTATGGAAAACAGTAACCCTACCAAAACTCCAATAGTACCAGGTTGTAAGTTGACAAAGGATGAAGGTGGAATTAAGGTTGACTCGACCAAGTATAAACAAATGATTGAGAGTTTGATGTACTTGATTGTGTCGAGACCCGATCTCATGTATGTGATGAGTTTGGTTAGCAGATATATGGAGAAGCCCACTGAACTTCATATGCAGGCAGTGAAAAGAGTATTGAGATACTTGAGAGGCACTACTGATATGGGCATATGTTACCAGAAGAGAGGATGGACAGATGGATTAATTGCTTATTCTGACAGTGACTATGCAGGTGATGTAGATGACCGAAGAAGCACCTCAGGATATGTGTTCATGATGAGTTATGGGACAGTCGCATGGAGTTCGAAGAAGCAAGCTATAGTCACTCTTTCAACCACTGAAGCTGAGTTCATTTCTGCAGCAGCATGTGCATGCCAAGCCATTTGGATGCAAAGGTTACTTGGGCAACTACAGTGGAATCAAAAGGGTTGCGTGATATATTGTGATAATCCCTCGATGATCAAGCTATCGAAGAATCCAGTAATGCACGGGAGGAGCAAGCATATAGTTGACATTATGACAAAACCATTAAAACTAGAAACTTTTGAAAATCTGAGAAAGCAATTGGGAGTATGTGACGTACCTAAACTTGTAAACTGATTTAGTTTAAGGGAGGGTATGTTGAGATGAAATTAGTTGCTAATCAGTTAGTTAGTTGTTATTAAAGGTTGTTGCATTTTCTGTTATAGTTAGTTGAATTCGGTTAGATTGTAAGTTCAGTTAGTTGAGGTACTGAACTGAAGTTGTATATAAAGGGATCATAATGCATATTGGTATTGTGGGAGTCAATTGAATAAAATTGAAACTTCAAGGATTTTATCAAATTAAGCATTTGATTATATAAAGTATGTATAACATGTAATATCAGAGCTGCCTTTATGCTATTTTGCACAATATAACTATTGATGATTCTCGATGTATTGAATCATTTATTTTGATTTTCAATTTATAAACTAACGTTGTTATTATACGTAACTATTTGCTTACGGGTCACTAGTGACAACGGCAACGACCCTTCACAGGCGACCCTTACGGGTCACTAGTGACAACGGCAACGACCCTTCACATTTGCATGCTGGCAAGAGATGAATATGGTGTTTCATACGTCATATTTATATGTTCTCTGGTTTGTTTTCTATATTAGTCGAGGAGAAGATGGAACAGGCTGCTGCAATTATTTGGTCCTTACGGAATCAGCACTAGGAAAACTAAAGTGGGATATTGATGCAGTGTTTTTTGAGGAGATCTCTACAATAGGAACAAGATATATTGTTAGGGTTTATGATGGGGGAAATTATATATATGTTGTGGTAGCTGGAGTATTCACTTCAGCAATGAGAGAGGCATTGGTATTTAAAGTGGTGCAGTAAAATCTAATTTCATTGGTATTGCAGTGGATCACCAGGGATGTTTGTGAGTTTGGTTTGGTGATTGAAGATTGCCAGGCCTTATTGGGTGTTGCTGAAAATTATCAAGTGCTGCATATTGCCAAGAACTGCAAATTTTGCTGCCCATTCCGTAGCTATTAATTCTAAAAATCATGATTAGAGTTTTGTTGTAGCATTTCTTTATAATGCAATACTGATTGATAATTAATGAATCATACTTGCAAAAAAACTAAAATAAAATCCACACATATACATATATACTATATGGGACTATGCTCAAGTTATGAGTAATCCTTTGATTTGAAAATAAAATATTGGTTTCATGACCACCCGATATATATTAATAAATTTAAAGTTAAGGACCATGACTATTAAACATAAAATAATTTATAAAACACTAAAAAAGAATAATAATTGGTTTGTATTGGATAAAATACTTAATACCAATGAGCCTAAATAATTCACATCTTAAAAAAAAGATAAAACTTTGAATGATTTAGTATTACATAATTGTTTACGCTATATTATTGATCAAATTAAACTATATAGAGATTGACATGATGTGATCTAATAGACTTGACAAGCTTAAAAAATATATATAATTTAATTAAATAAAATTAAGATAACATCTTTTTTTAAGTTGTGATATCTTATGGAAACAAAATTTTAGATGAAAATGTCATTGATATAGATTATACATGATCTTCCTATGTATGAAATGGTTTTAGTTTTTTCTCTCTTCTAGAAACCCATTTTTAGCACAAAACACTTAAAAAAACACCATGCTTACCTTGTTAAACCAATATATTACCTCCAAAAGCACAAAACCCTACTTCAAAACCTAAAATCAACATGAAACCCAAAATCTTCTCAAGATTAAATCTATTCTTTTAGTCACTTTCAATCCAATCTTCTCTTAAAAGAAACATGTAATTTGATGCTAATTTAGGCTTAATTGTGCCAAATAATAATAATTTTGAGGATCATATTAATTTGTTTTAAAGCATTATTTCTCAAATCCATGTTTTTTTCTTAATAATGTCACCTTAATCCATTTTCTTGTTTTAGCCATTTCCAATCCTATCTTAATATTCTGATACAAAGAAAGAAAAACAATTAGTCTATTTTCATTGGAAAAAAAAACTTTAAGGAATAAAAATTTAATAAAGTTACATTTAAAAAAAAAACATAAATAATAATCAATTTATATTATAAAATAATTACATTAATAGTAATATTACATTAGCTTTTATTATAGTAGTAAGTATATAAAATATTCCTTTTCTATCAATTTGATTTTTAATCAAACAGTATTTTATCTTATATATATGCTGCATTAAAAGGCTTCATATTCAATATATGGTATGCTACAAGCTAACCCAATATTTTTTCCATTGTTAAAAATAGAAGTTAAGGCAACATAGGTGCTCAAAATAAGTGAAACAATTCGAGACTTATATCATTAACTTGATTGGATTGAATAAGTTTGACTAATTTAAATAATAAGAAAATAAATTGACATAAAAAAGGTAAAAAAAAATTGATCAAGCCCATCCATCTTAGGATGCAAAATCCATGACTTGGTCATGATACAAAGGTAACCTTATTAAAAGAAAACTAAATAAAAACATAAATCTAAATTATAAAATAACCCAATGTTTAAGAGCAATATTGAAAAAAATATAATTAAAAAGAGAATTGAAAAAATAATTGTGTTACCCCAAGATAACCTACTAATTCCATAGAAAGAAAAGCAAAAAACATGAAGATCAATTCTTAATAAATCAAATGTTAAAGAACAATTTAAAAAAAATATTTTTAAAAAAAATAAAAAATATTAAAACAACTCGTGTTAGCCTTCAAAACTCGTGACGCTAGTCAAGAGCCTAGATACTATCGAAAGCAAACTTTAAAAAATAACAAAGAAAAATTATAAATCAACAAAATACTAGGAGATGGAAATAGGAAAAAATACAATAAAAAAAGTTTTAAAAAAATGTCAACTAAGAAAATAAGAACTACATATGAAGAAAAAAAATTGAAATAAAATGTTGAGGGTTGAAATTGAAAACAAAATCAAATTAGAAAAGTGATAAAAAACAAAGAAACCACAATCAAATGAAAGAGAGGATGAATGATGAAATTGAAATAACAAATCAATGAAAATAATATTAAACCAAAACAAATATTAATAAGAAAATAGAGATTAAATTATATAAAAATTAAATAGAAGGACACATATATTCTTTGACAAGGAGAAGAGAGACAGAAAACAAAACAAAAGAAAAACGATTCATCAAAGTTCAACCATTAATCTCACTGCCACATATATAATACTAATGGAAAGACCATGATAAGCGCCTTCCAACCTCGCCTTGAAAAAAGGTATTTGGAAAGTGGGCGGCGTCTTAATAATGTTTTTTCAAATTAATATTTTAATTATTAAAAAACCCATATGCTCTTTGCGTGAATTAAAAAAAAAAAACCAACCTTAGAATATAAAAATACTCTTAAAAATATATAATGATAAAATAAACCCCAATAAATTTTCTAAGAAAATGAACAAATTAATTATCATGATTTTTTTTAAATCAAATGTTTACCTGCTATTACTATATGGCTTTTATTATTAAATAATCATATGTTTTTTTGTCCATTATTTTTATTTAAATCATATTAAATATCAGGAACAAATTTTAGATTTATTTGGGGATACCTTTTAATTTTTTTTTAATAGAGAACTTGGTTTTGGTTAATTTACAACAGTATATTAGAAGCTTTCAGCTATTATTTGAATAAAGAAATCAGGTGTTTCGAGTGTTGTTGTGGTTATTTTTTAAAATATATTTCACTTAAAAAATTATTAATATATATATATATTTTAATATTAATATATTTAAATAATCTAAATAATTTATTTTCTTTATTTAGAGTAAAAAAAATATTTCTTTTGAAAAACACGTTTTACGCATATGAAAATAATTAGTACTATAGAATAAGCTTGGGCAGAGCCTTCTATATCTGGGCCCCCAGCTGGACCATTTCATCATCTTACACGAATGATGGAAAAAGAACAAGAAGTCAATTTCAAGGGGCTGGCGTATTCTTGTGCATGTGTTATGGTCCAGTGATCCTCTTAGATTCAGTCTACATTACAAAAACGTTTCTTAAAAAGTTTATAAATTTTTTTATTTTTATTTTAAATTAATATTTTTAATAATTTAACATTTTAATGTTAAAAATACTTTAAAAATAAAAAAATATTATTTTAATATATTTAAAAATAAAAAATACTTTATTAAAATCTGAAATACAATCTCTTGGAACCGTTACTCTCTCTCTCTCTGTTGTGTTTACACTATATTTTAAAAATGATTTAGGAAATATTTTTTTTAAAATATTTTTTTTATTTTAAATTATTTTTTTTTGATATTTTTAGATTATTTTTATGCTCTCATTTCAGAAATATTTAAAAAAAAATAAAAGAAATATTATTTAAATATATTTTTAAATAAAAAACAATTTTAAAAATAATTTAAATTATATTCTCAAACTGGTCATTACTCTCGTTGTTCTCGTTTCTTCTTTTAGAGGTTCTAAAATGTCTAGGAGTCTTTGTCAGGCATTATTTATTGAATGATATCCGACAACACATATGAGTAATATTCTGACAGACAAATTCATATGTGTCCGACAAACAAATATAGTGATTATTATTATTTTTATTACACTTTCATTAAATATCCATGTGATTCCTTAAAACAGATTTATTAAGAGATAAACTTAGAGATTCTTCTTTTCCCCCCAAAAAGAACGGGAAAAAAACAGATCCTGGGCTGCAACTGTTGTTGTACTCTGGTGTAGTAGGTTCTACTGTATTTTCTTAAATTAGATTTTTTTTTATCTTAAATAAAACCAAAAATCAAGCGAAGAAGACGGACAATGCAATTGCTACAGCCCCTCACATAACTTATATATTTACTAGCCACTTATCTTATATGGTAAAGGCTAGAACCATATTTTTTTTAATAAAAAATATTAATTATATGATTTTTTTTATTATAATATAAATTTGTATAGAATTCCTGTGAAGTGCATGTTTCTTATAAAATATATGAATTTTTAATTGATATAAATTTATCTTCTACAAGAAAAAGAAACATCATTGAAAATTCATCCATACATTACCGTCATTATCATGACTATAACATTTAAATTAGTATCAACATTATTGCCTAAACAATTAAAATCATTAAATTATTTAAAAAAATAAAAAAACAAAATATTTTAAAAAAACAATAAAAAAATAATTACTAAAATTATCATTATTATTATACAAACAATGAAATTATAGAATTATCACATAATTATTTTTATTAATTTCTTGTGTTTTTTCATCATTACTATTTCTTCTAATATGTGTCATTCACCTTTAAAGTCCCAGATGTGTTCTGCTACTCAGTTGTTGCGTGGATGGTCTGAAAATCCTTGTTTTTCCAAGCATTTATGAATGTATTCGCATAAAAAATAAATGTGTGTTGTAGAAGCGGATCATGAATCCTCTATAACGTCCGTACTATTTTAATACATTATTAATTAAAAAATAATTTTAAAAATAAACTCAATCATACTACCAAACAATCTTTATTAAGAGTGGTAATACCGACCCGCACAAGGTATAATACAATGGAAAATATAAACCCATAGGGTTTCACCAGTAATTGAATTAATAAAATAACTCTATTCTTCCATATGATCTATAAGCATTATAAAATATATAATTTATTCGTATCTTAATTTAAGAATACTTTAAATCTTCTATTTAAACTCTAGATTTAAGTTTTGGGAAACTATTTAAACACTTTTTGACTTGCTTTTATGTGTAAATGAATTATAAATTTAAAGAGTAATTAAATAAAATAGATGCTTTGAATTGAAAATAACTAAACATTTTAAAACCAAAAACTTACATTTAGAGAGTGATTTATAACATTTTCATCAATTTGAATTAATGGCTTAAGAAAGAGTAAAACTAAGATTTGATTGTTTTCTGAGATCGAACGTAGCTTTCAATCCTCGAAGACAAACTTATTCAATTTCTGTGGTGTGTAATATTTTTGCTGACGAGGGGCGTTGAAACAGAATTACTCCATCATGTAATTGCATGAAAAATAACCTTTGATTGTTTTCTATATAAACGCACATGAGGAGCACCCCACTACCATCATTCCACAAAGCAATTGCATTTCTTTAAATATTATCCGTCTGCTCAATCCTCTTCAAAAAACCAATGTCTCGAACCAACATGGCAGCTCTGCTGGTGCTTGGGCTGCTGCTGGTGACGGCGAAGCAGTCCACGCAGATGAGTTTGAGAAACCCTAGTGCTGAGATTGAGACAAGCAATTGCAAACTACCATTGCATCGCGTAGGCCTTGTTCTTGCATCTGATACCAACGAGAAGGCTCTTCTGGACTCCGGTCTCTTCACGCCTGACAGTGATAATCCATATGTTGACCATGTCGGTAGAAGGTTCAATATTGGAAAACTTGGCAGCACTCATATTGTGTATGTTAAGACCGGGACGTTTTCGGTAAGATTAAGCCTGTATGAGCTATGATCCATTTCGTTATTTTCCATGATTCCATTTTTATCTTTTGTAGATATGGTATATGGATGTTACTTTTTCTTTCTTATTTTCGTCATTGCAAAATTATATTTACAAAACAATTATCCATGATTATTTACAGGTTTTTCTTCTCTCTCTCTCTCTCTTGTTTGGACAGTTATTTCTGTTAACAAAAGAAATTTTCCATGACAGGTAAATGTGGCTACAGGTGTTCAGACTCTCTTGCATAAATTTACTATTTCCAAAATCGTCTTCTTTGGGAATGCTGGAAGCCTGAATAAGACCTATGTCCCTGGTACTGTTCTTGTGCCGGAGGCTGTCGCCTTCACAGGAGTGTGGGAGTGGGAGGTGCGTAAGGCCTTTGCTATTATTTATTGTTTTTTTATTTTATTTTTCTTTTCAATGACGTAAAACCCGACAATCTATCCGCAAAATATTTGAAAGCCAAACATAATGGTAATTCATTCGCCTTAATTTGTTCTTATAAATATCCGCAGGAATTCGAAGCTCAGAATAAAGGTCAACTGGCATTTGGACACTTCAATTATCCTTTGAATGGAGAGAACACGTTGGGGACTGTAGCGTATGAGAACATCACCTTGTACTCTCCAAGTGAAGATCCCAAGGAAGTTTTCTGGCTTCCTGTCCCTTTACCCGAGGAAGCTGCCACTGAAGAGCTGACCAAGGTTTGTCAATCTCAGAATATTAAGCTGATGAATTAGCTGCATGTTTCTTTTTCATAATTACCATTAAAATTACCGCTAAGCCTGTAATTGATTATTCATTGCAGGGTTTGAAGTTAAAAGAATGCCATTCTGGTAGATGCCAGGCAGAATTTGCAACTGTCTACAGATCGAAGGCTTCTACTTCTGATTTTTACGTTAAAAATGAAGCATACGGAGAGTTCCTTGTCGAAAAGTTTACAGCATCAACTGCCGATTCAGCAAGTGCTGCTGTAGCTTTGGTTAGTAAAGAGACTTCAATATATGAGCTCAAAAGTACATGTTTTATTTTATTATATTTTTCCTTGAGGTGTTACGCATGATTACTTTGGCCAACGAGTTTATTGGTGTTATTATTTTCAGACAGCTTTGTCAAATGAAAAGCCCTTCGTGGTGATCCAAGGTGTTTCAAATGTTGTTGGTGTAGATGGTTCATACCCAGAACTTGCCTCCCACAATGCCTTCCTTGTTGCCGCCGTGTTCGTTGAGTCATTTCCTACCCAACGACTTGCCTGTGAGTGATGAATCCCCTCGAGAGTATCTGGAGCGCCATGAAAAAAGGAGGATGCCCTATTGTACTAGAATAAATTATGTCCTACAAATGGCCTCCTAAAATAAATAAAATGGGGTTAATTATTTCATCCATATGTTCGTTCCTTTTTTTTTTTTTATGAAATATATGACCTAGGTTTGCTGTTTTTGTCATGTGAGATCTATACAAATTAAAAAAGGATGTGCAAAACTGTTACAGCCCATAGCATAAAGTAAACTTTTTAGCACTTCTATTTTCCTCACACCATAAATTCTGTCTAATATGAAAGTAGGTCAGCTTGTAAAAACTTTACAGAAAAAAATACAGAAATTTTATTGTCTTGAAAAAAAAAAAAGCACAGAAAGAGAGAGGTAAGGATGCAAAAGTGAATACACTACGAAAACTTCACGTTGTGCCTTTTTCAAGTGATCCCATCTAAGTTAACTTTTAATTTTTAATTGGAATTTCACTAGTACCCAAAATGAAAGAATCAAAGTCAAGCATAAAAGAAAAATGGCTCAGATATAGATTTTTAGATTATTTGTAAATAATAAAGTTTAAGATATTAATTTTTTTTAAAATACTTTACATTAAAAGATATTATTATTTTTTAAAAATAAAGTATTTACAGAAAAAAGCTTTTTATACAATGTAAAGAAACACAACTTTCTCCATTTAATTTTTTTATTAGTTATTACATACTATTAGCCTATATATATTGGAATAAAAAAACAATCAACTACAAAATATTAGTACTCTTTGTTGGGTTTTTTATTTTTGATTTTTTTATCTTGTTATTTATGCTTTCCTGATTTTAAGGAAGGACCTATTGGATTCTAGGGATAATTTTTTATATAAATATATCCTTAAAGACAATATTTAGAATAAAAAACAATCAAGTACAATATATTCAAACGCTTAAACCTAGTTGGAATCAAATAAAAAAACAATGAACTACAAAATACTTACACTCTTAAACCTTGTTGGGTTTTTTACTTTTTTATTTATTTTGTTTGTTTAGATTCCCTCATTTTGAAGAAGAACCTTTGGATCCTCGAGGATAATTGTTTTTAGAAAAATATCCTTAAAGACAATGTTTATCTATTTTACATGCATTAATGTATATTTTTTTAGTTTTATCTTATATGTAACAAAGCTATGTGTAAAATTGTCATGAATTTTTATGTTGTGTGTAAAGCAACATTGGAACTTTTAGTAATACCCAAAATGAAAGTAGACTACACCATAATTTTCCTTTGATAAGAAATTTCATTGACTAAAAATATATATTTTTTCAAAATAAGAAATTTAATTGATTAAAAATAAATGTAAACCAAGGTTTAAAGCCTTAAATAGACACCCAAAACAAATACAAGAGGATTGCTTAAAACATTAAAACAACTAGAGCAAACAAGATTTTCATTATTTTAATGGTACCAAAAAAAACAGAGTTATCCATTTTATTCTTAAATCAAATGATGACTATAGAGTTAATTGTTATCAGCTATGAAATAAACTCTAATTTATCAAAATGTATATGAATTGAATATATACATAAAACCTTATCGGAAAAAAAATAAATTTAAGAGTCAAAAACATATATAAACTTAATATTACAAAATATAAAAATAAATCTGAAGGCATCAAACATACAAACGAAATCATTGACAGAAACAAATACTATCAGTTTTTGGCTGCTAGTAACACCAAGAATACTCGTGGTTTACAAATTTTTATTACTCTACCAACATTAATGAATAAAGTGCGGAAAATTGGCAATAGATATGTATTTTTTTATATATTTGAAAATAATATTTGAGTTTTCTTAAGTTATTTTAATATACTGATATTAGAAATAATTTTTAAAAAATAAAAAAATATTCTTTTCATATATTTTTAAATAATATATTTTTTAACATGTGTCATCTATTTGTTTTTTTTGAAAGGGAATATGACGCATATATTCTTTTCTATGGTACATTAGCAGGAGCCCACATAAAATAAAGAACGAAAATTCCACTTTATACCTCTTCCATCATCCTATGATTTTTCAGGCGGAGAACTTGAAAAAAAAAAGGAATTTAGATTGACGTGTAAATTGATTCAAAAATGTTTTTTTTCTTATTATTTTTGAAAAGAAAAACAATTGACATCTTTATTCTTGTCTTTTATTCATAATCATTAAATATTATGTGTAAATTAATATTGACATGTAAATTAATTCAAAAATGTTTTTTCTTATGATTTTTGAAGAAAAAAAACAATTGACATCTTTATTCTTGTCTCTTATTCATAATCATTAAATATTATGTGAAATAAAAAACAAAAAGTGCCAAAAAAATAAAAAAAACCTAAACCTAAGATATGTGAAATCAAAATATATTGAAATCGTGATAATTTTTTGAACTCCCATACCAAAATCTCCTAGTAAAAGCCCTAAAAATATTACACATTATAGGATCACTTTAATTTTTTGACGGGCATAAATGAATTTCTATGTCAGGGAATGTGTGATGTGGGGACAATCCAGAAAGCCATAACTGTAAACATGAGAAATATGCTATATTTTTTTTTTTATAAAAAGTATGCATGGAAAAATCTTGGAATTCAGCTGTATGCATAAAAACAACATTTTTTTGCTTATAATATTTTTTTATGAAAAAGATTTTTTTTATGCAAATTTTGTATTTTGCATTTTTTAATACTTTTTCTTTCTTCTATTTTTTTCTCTGTGTGGGCTGGCTGCCAAGCCCTGGTAGCCTGAGAGGCCCATCATTTGTGTTTGTAGATAAGCTACTTACAGGAGTTACAAGATGTTGATGCTTAATCTGCCTACATGAACTACATGTTACTAAAAAAGAAAGAAGAAGAAGACTTGCTCTATCAACTGACATTTAACAAAATCAGTTGACATACATTTCATGTATATTTGACTTCTCTAAACTGTTATAAAGTAGTTACAAGTAGTTATAAACACATGTATTGCATGCTCTGCTCATACTATATAAATGAGCATTTTATCAAACAGATACAATACAATAATCAGAATATCCAACTTATCTTCTTCTCAAGAAATTGCTCCTCCTTGTTTCAATCTTTCTCTCCCTGAAAAATAATCAACATCACCTGCAAAATCATAAACAAAACAGAATAAAAAACAAACATGGTATCAGAGCAGTGATATGTTTCAAAATAGGGGCGTAAACTGTGAAACTGAAGTCAATCAATCAAAACTCAACAGAAAAGCATGACTGGATCATCAAGTTCCGGAGGAGATTTAAGAACTCCACAATTTAATGGCAGTAACTATGATTTTTGGTCAGTGAAGATGGAGACTATCCTGATAGCATTTGATCTCTGGGATGTGATAGAGATTACAAAAATTCTGAAGCAAATAGTAAATCTGCAGGAGAAACAAGTGAGGATGCAAAGACTTCAGAAGAGAAGCTATCTGTTTCAAAAGAAATCAGAATCAAAAATGTTAAAGCCAAGTATTATACAAGGAGCATTATCTGATGAACTATTCCCACGTATAAGGAATGAGAAAACAACAAGAGGTGCATGAGAGATATTAAAGAGAGAATTTAGAGGAGATAATAAGATGAGGGCAGTAAAATTGCAGGCAGAAAGGGCTGAGTTTGAGTATATGAGGATGTCAGAAGGAGAGAGTTTAGATCATTACCTTACTAAGTTCTTCGAAGTCATAAATAACTTGAAGTCTCTCGGTGAGGATGTGCATGAGACAAAAGTGGTGCAGAAGTTAGTAATGAGTCTTAGCAGGAAATATAAGTCCATTGTTTCAATCATTGAGGAAACAAAAGACTTGGATACACTGAGATGTGAAGAAGTCATTGCTTCAGTAAAGGTATATGACAAAAGAGAAAATATGCATGATGAGAGGGAGAGAGTAATGAATACTGAAAGAGCATTCAGTACTCTAAGAATAAAAGGTAATAGCCATTTTCAGAACAATAAGAGCACACAAGTAAGACCATGTCCAAAATAGCAGAATCAGCACAGAAAGTCAGCAAACTGGAATAAAGGTGGAAATTTGAGTAATTTGCAGAACTCAAATTGGAATCAGAAAGCTGTAATGAATTAAAACAACTACAACAAGAGTGAAGGTAGTAGTCAATCAAGCATAAAGCCACAATGTAGCACATGTCAGAAATTCCACTTTGGAATATGCAGATTTAAAGGAAAACAGAGATGTGGAAAGTGCAGTAGTTTTGGACATAATCAAAAGGACTGTGATCTCAACAGACAACTTGCAAATTGTGCAAAAGAAGAAGAAATAACTACTAGAACATTGTTCTATGCGTGCCATGTTGCTAGTGTACAAGAAGATGATGTATGGTTTGTTGATAACGCATGCAGCAATCACATGACTTCACATGAGTTAAAGTTGATAAACAATGACAGGACAATAACATGTAAGGTAAAGATAGGCTCAGGAGATCTTGTGCAATCTACGGGCAAGGAACACTTGTGGTTGATACAAGGCAAGGTATAAGGCACATAAAAGAGGTATTATTAGTGCCTGGATTGGATGAAAATCTGTTAAGTGTAGGGAAAATGATGGAGCATGGCTACTACATATTATTTGGAGGGAACAAAGCCATAATATTTGATGATGAAACACTCACAAATATTATAGCAAAGGTGATCATGAAGAGTAATAGGTGTTTTCCTCTCACACTTGAATCCTTGGCACCTGCAGCAAGAAGAGTATCAGTGGTTGAAGATTCTTGGTTGTGGCATAGAAGGTTTGGACACTTAAATTCTGAAAGCTTAAAGAAAATGCAGCAGATGAAGATGGTTGCAGGACTGTCGATGTTGACAGATATTAATGTTGTGTGTGAAAGTTGTGTGTTTGGGAAACATAAAAGGCAACCATTTGATAAAGAGGGAATCTGGAGAGCAAGTCAGCCACTTGAACTAGTCCATACTGATTTATGTGGACCCATGCAAAGTGAGTCAAATGGAGGTAATAGATACTTCATTACCTTCATTGATGATTTTTCTAGAATGTGTTGGGTTTATTTTGTTAGAAACAAATCCAATGCTTTGAATGTGTTTAGAAAATTCAAAGCATATGTTGAATCGCAAAGTGGCTGTAAAGTAAAGAGGTTAAGGAGTGATAGAGGTGGGGAATATACCTCATTCGAGTTCCAAAATTTATGTGCTGACGGTGGAATAGAAAGACAATTAACAATTGCTTACTCTCCTTAGCAAAATGGAGTAGCTGATAGGAGAAATAGGACTATTTGTGACATGGCTAGATCTATGATGAAGGAGAAGCAAATACCTGTTGAATTCTGGGCTGAGGCTGTTAACACAGCTGTGTATCTTCAGAACAGAAGCTTCACCACTTCAGTGTCAATGAAGACACCTTTTAAGGCCTTTACAGGAAGAAAGCCTGGTGTAAGACACCTGAAAGTGTTCGAGTGTGTATGCTACATTCATATTCCAGACCAGTTACGACAGAATCTTGATGATAAAGTAGAATTTAGTGTTTTTATGGGGTATGGGAGCTATGAGAAAGGTTACAGGATATATATTCTGAAATCTAAGAAGATTGTGTTGTCTATAAGTGTTGTGTGTGATGAAAATAGAATGCATACATGAACAAATGAGAATGAAGAGCATGAGAGTTTTATTCCTCAAAAATCTAGTGTTTCAGATTAATGGTGAAGAAGCACAAGATGAAGGAGGGAAGACAAACAATGATGAATACTCACTTGAAGTGGCAGAAAACAGAGGGGTAAATGAAGATAGCAATTCAAGTGAAGAATCCAATGCATCTCCTCTTGTAAAGATCAGAACATTGGAGGATATATATGCAAGGTGTAATCTAAGCATGGTAAAGCCTGAAAATTACACAGAAGCAGCTGGAGATAAAGCTTGGCAGAATGCTATGAAGGATGAATTAAACATGATCGAGAAGAACAATACCTGGAATTTGGTGGACATACCTGCTAACAAACCTGTCATAGGGGTTAAGTGGGTGTTCAAAACCAAGTTAAACCTAGATGGAACAATCAACAAGTACAAGGCTAGACTTGTAGCAAAGGGGTATGCTCAAAAACCAGGAATTGACTACAATGAGACTTTTCCTCTAGTGGCTAGGCTGGACACAATTCGAACACTTACTACACTAACAAGTCAAAAAAACTGGAAGTTATTTCAGTTAGATGTTAAATCAGTATTCCTAAATGGAGTGCTTGATGAGGAGGTATTTGTAGAGCAACCCGAGGGGTTTAGTGTTCAAAGAGCAGAACACAAGGTGTACAAATTAAACAGGGCACTATATGGTCTTAAACAAGCTCCTAGGGCTTGGTATAATGAAATTGACACCTATCTTATCATGAGTAAGTTCAAAAGAAGTGCAAGTGAGCCTACTCTATATACTAGAGCTAACAATGAAGGAAATCAGCTCATTGTATCCATTTATGTGGATGACATTGTGTACACAGGAAGTAGTGAGAACATGATGAATGAATTTAAAAAGGAAATGATGCTGAGATATGAGATGACTGACCTTGGTCTTCTCCATCATTTTCTGGGCATGGGTGTGATGCAAACTGATCAAGGCATCTTCATCCATCAAAGCAAGTATGCAAGGTCCTTACTTGTGAAATTCGGGCTTGCTGATTGCAAACCAGTTTCAATACCACTTGCTACTGGTGAGAAACTGAGAAAGGAAGATGGGAGTGAGTTAACTGATGAAAATTTGTATAGAAAAATTGTGGGGAGTTTGTTGTATTTGACATCAACAAGGCCTAATCTAATGTATGCTCCTAGGTTGTTATCCAGATTTATGAATTAGCCAAAAAGAAAAACATGGGAGTTGCAAGAAGGGTTCTTATATATGTCCAAGGAACCCTTGATTGTGGAATAGAGTATGCAAAGCAAAAACTAGCAACACTCATGGGATTTTGTGATGCAGATTGGGGTGGAAGTGAAGATGAAAGTAGAAGCACTTCTTGATATGCATTTGGGTTTGGAAGTGGAGTTTTTTCATGGGCTTTGATGAAGTAAAATTCAGTTGCATTATCAACTGCAGAAGCTAAATATGTTTCAGCTTCTGATGCAACTGCTCAAGTAATGTGGTTAAGGTCAATACTTGATGATCTCGGTGAAAAGCAAGAGAAAGCCACAATTCTATACTGTGATAACATGTCAGCCATAGCAATGGCAAAGAATCCAGTGTTCCACTAGAAAACAAGGCACATTAATAGGAGAATTCATTTCATAAGAGAGGCAGTTCGAGGAGATGTGATTGACATCAAGTTTTACAGTAGTGAAGAACAATCGGTCGACATATTCACTAAGGGATTGCCTAACAACAGATTCAATTATCTCAGAACAAAGCTTGGTGTTAAACCCGTAAGTAGCTTAGGAGGGGATGTTTGTAGATAATCTACTTACAGGAGGTACAAGATGTCGATGCTTAATCTGCCTACGTGAACTACATGTTACTAAAAAGGAAAGAAGAAGAAGACTTGCTCTATCAATTGACATTTAACAGAATCAGTTGACATACATTTCATGTGTATTTGACTTCTCTAAACTGTTATAAAGTAGTTACAAGTAGTTATAAACACATGTATTGCATGCTCTGCTCATACTATATAAATGAGCATTTTATCAAACAGATACAATACAATAATCAGAATATCCAACTTTTCTTCTCAAGAAATTGCTCCTTGTTTCAATCTTTCTCTCCCTGAAAAATAATCAACATCACCTGCAAAATCATAAACAAAACAGAATAAAAAACAAACAATTTAGGGGTGGGCTGTAGCACAAGTGGGTCGATAGGGCCACTCATTTCTGGGTAAATAGGTCGGGCACAAGACCTAACCCGTCCAGCCCATCGTTTCACACGTGAATAATAGGACAGGAGAGTGAATTAATTCACCCCTCACTGTTCACCACAATGGTGAACAGTGACAAGGTGGTGAATAGAGTGTGACAACCGACATACTTGTCATTGCCGCTGTGTAGAGGAGGCCGAAGTGGCTCTTCCTGTGGTGGTGGTGTCAGAAATGATGGCTTGTGGTAGCCAGGAGAGCTGCTAGAAGCTGTTATTTTGTGTTGCTATTACTGTTGCTTGATGTCAGAGCTGGAAAAGAAGAGCTGAGTATGTCGGGTAGTTGCTGGCGTGGGGGCGAAGCCGTTGGTGCTGAGGAAACAACCATTGGTGCTCGCTGTGGGTTACAAAGGGAGGTTGGTTGTGGTTGCTGTTAGTTGCCACTAGTGCTTGGTGGCCGGAGTTGCTGACGTTGCCGGGAGAGATGAGAGAGAGGGCCAATTGAGAAGGAGGGAGAACGTGTTGCAGACTGTTATTATTGATGCCGAGGAAGAGGGAGAGCTATTGTTTATTTTTTTTTATGTAGCTTGTAAATCAATCCTACCATCTCTTGTGTGTGTGTCCGTGCTCTACTTTTTTTTTGTTCTCCTATTTGTGTTGTATTATTTCATGCTCTCCTTTGTTGTCTTCTCACTCTAATTGTATCACTATCATTTCCCCTCATCCTCTGTGTATGGTGTGATCGGTGTATTTATAGTCGAAGGAGGCAACCCTTCGGCTGCCCATTGCGTGCAGCGATGGGTTACCTCCTACAGCAACGTGTTTGCACTGTTTAGGTGACTGAACAGTGTAGTCATTTCTGCAAGATTCAGGATATTTGGGGGAGGATATAAATGCATTTTGGTCTCTCAATTTGTAATTCCTCTAATTGCACCCCTAACTGGATTAAACTTGTAATTTTGTGCAATTGTATCCTTGTCAAAATTTCAACGACAATCTTAGCTTTGTATGTTGTTTTATTTTTGTCCTTGGTTTTTGATTTATGTGTTTTGACCCTCAATTGACCATTAAACTCTCAATTTTCTTCACAATGCTTACGACTAAAGGCTTGTAAGAGACTTTAGATAGTAAGCATTATAAAGAAAAAGAAAATGGATTTACAGAAAAAGAATTTGTTGATTCATCCAGAAAAAATGAGGGCTATGAAGCGCACTCTAGAGAGAACGGTAGAATAGGGCTAGAAGGCGTGTTATCTAAGAATTGAGGTCTAAGTAGGACACTCAAATGATGAAAAGATGATGATGTTCATGAAGACACAAGAAAATGGTCTCATTGTAATGAGTGACCTACCCAACTAAAGACATGGAGATGGTAAAAGATACAAGAATGGTCTTATTGTAATGGAGGACCTTCCCAAGTGAAGATAATGAAGGTGGTCAGAAACACAAAGATGATCTTGTTGTAGTGGGTGACCTACCCAACTTAAAATGGTGAAGATGATCTCCTTGTATTGGGTGACCTAACCAGGAAATGTAATGAAGTGGTTTTGTTGTAATGGGTCACCTACCCAGGTGAGAATGGTGATGATGGTTTTGTTGTAATGGGTCACCTACCCAAGAAATATAGCAAAGATGGTCTTATTGTAATGGGTGACCTAGCCAGGTGAGAATGGTGAATATGGTCTCATTGTAATGGGTAGGCTTAGGGCTAAGAAGTTCAAAGAAGCTTTCAATGGACTTCTTCAAGATACAAGGGCTAAGGTGGACTTCAAGAGAATTTATAATAATAAAAAGCAAGCCTTGATTAATCTAATACAAGTTCAAGAAGGGCTTGTTGGTGGAACCAAGACCATTACACAAGGATTGGGAGAAGAAGACTAGATTTGGACAGTTTGACCTTTGGTTACTCTTTTAGTCATAACTGGAGCTACAGATCAACTTTGGATGTGATTCTAGTTGGGATGGAAACTAGACTTCAATACATTGCCAACGTATATGTTAAGCCTTCTAATTCATTAAGACAAGAGAGAAACATCCGTTTTAAATTGGGTTTTGTTGTTGCCTGATAAAATACAAAAATAACAAACTTGTCTTATTTAATTAATTGGGCTATCAAATTTTAATTATTTTGAGTGGAGACAATTTATTTGGGTTTTTAGACTTGTTTATTTGTTTATTTTAATTAGTTTGAGCTAGTTTTAGCTTGGGTTAATTATTATTTATTTTGGGCTTATGTGAAACCCATTAGGGAAACTAGGGTTTTGGCTTGGAGTATAAATACTCTTTAGGAATAATGTTAGGGAAAACTTTTTGAACAATATTTTCGAGCATTGTAGCCGTATTTGGTTGCTTCATCTTGGTTTTTGATTGAACTTTCAACTCTTCAAAGAATTGACCATTCTTTGTTATGAATTTATACTTTCTTTGCTCGTCTCTAGGTGTAGGCGTTGTGATCGAGTTGGTTTATAGTCTTGTTGTCTTGGAGCAAGTATTCCATTGTGATAAGCTCATTCAATTCTCAACAAACTTGGGTTAGATTGATTTTGGGGTCGCGAGTACCATTAAATTCCGCTAGGGTTTGCATAAAATGATGTTCAAGAATGGTGTGTTATGCAAGAGTGGGTTGTAATGATCACCCCTAAATTACATCATCACATTCTTTTATTGGAAGGGCTAAATATGGATTTCAATTGTACTTATATGGGTTTTTGATCCTTAGGCTTTGGGAACCTCAAAATTGATTTGTATAATGATTTGACATACCCTTCAGCATTTTGTTTAGGCTTTTGTCTTGACATGCCCCCTTGTATTCTGGTTGAGCTTTCTATCATGGGTTCTTAGCACTCTATCATGTTAACTTGATTTGTTATAGTGTTTTAAAACCCTTTTTATGTTTATGCCCCCATCTTTGTTTAGGCATCGCTTGTCATTGAGAACTATTTTGTAAATTAAAAGTGATTTTTCATCCTCGCACTTGCCCTCAATGTAAGGTATGATCTTTGTCAAGGTTATTTATTATGAAAAATTTATTAGGCTCAAATAGGGTCTGAAAGGGATATTTGAGACTTTATGAAGGCATATAGAAGATGGTCTCTCTTTATTTCAAAAACATGCATCCGAGTTTATTATCCTTCAAGTGACCACTCTATTTCCTGAAACAGTTTGGGAAGATGACTGTAAAAGTGCCTCAGGTTCAAGAGCTAGTTGCTCAATTTTATCAACTTTTGTTACATCTCATTTAAGGATAATGGTAGTGGATGTAGTTGTTTTCTGGTGATTTCTTTTCAGGAAATTTTTTAGTCGATCTTTGGATTGAAAATTGATGTTGGCAATTTGAGATGAAGGGTTTTGGTAATTTTGGACTTGGTTTCTTAGTGCTTGCTCAAGTAAGCTGGTGAGATGAGTTACGTTGTCTTTCAAATCATCTAGCTCTTCTTGGAAGTGAACATCATGGTGAGCATGTTCTTCACTACCCATATTTCTTTGCCGAAGTCGAGTGTTATGGACTTTATGGGCAGGAGCTCTTTGGGGACCTATGTTTTAACCTTGATGGTATGTTATGTACAAATATGGATGCAAATATATGTACATACACAACAGGTGAATTATTGGGAAGTTCAAGGACAAGTTGTTGGTCATTACAAGGGGTAAGCTTTTTATTTGGTCTCAAAGGTCTATAAACTACCCAGTGACCACTTTACATGAAGGTGACGTAGGGTTTTACAAGAAATGATTAGGACACGATGTGATTGTCATTATCGAGTAAACTCTCAACTCATAGTTGGACGTTTCATGAATCTAAACCCCGACTGAAAGTCATGAGGTAGATCGTTACTCTAAACCTAACCTAGAATTAGGTTTATTTGCAAAATTAAAATGCATGATGATATTAATTCAAACTCAATGTCATGCGTGAATTGAAAGTAAAAATACATGCTAAAGCAGTTAAAATGCGTGCTAAAATTGAATAGACCAAAACGCAGGCAAACAATTAGACAAGCAAAGCTTAATCAAACAAACAAGTTCCTAGTGGAGTAGCCATCTATCATGACAGCATTTTTTCTTCGCTTCATGCCCTGTCATCCCCGAAGGGGGGACGACGCGCTGTAAAAGGATGGGGGTTTTATAGTCGTAAAGTCACAACTATAAATCTTAGGAGTCGCTATCTAGTATTAAGGTCAATAGGAAACCTAATGGTCTGTGAGAGTCTGGGTAAGGGGACTTGTTGTGCAAGGAGAAGACGCATCACACCTAGTGCACCTTACCTAAGGCAAGCTGCATTGTTGTTTGATTGTTTTTTCTATGTTAGTTTTTTATTCGTTGGTCTTTTCTAAGGTTTGAAGTAGATATCTCTTCGTGAGAAAGTCTATACCTCATTGGAAGTCAAAAACCTCATCATTCTAAAGTTTAAAAAAATTTACGCCGCATTTTAAAAAAAAAAACTTTTTTTACTATCTGCAGGTGTACAATGTAATTTTACACCATGATAATTGAAACAAAATAATTGTTAAATTTTCTGATATTTTGGACATATTCTAACAGATAATCATAAATTGGTTACAAAATCCAATTTTTGTTCAAAACATGTGAAAGATGCAACATATTTTTTTTTATGAAAAATATGCTTCTAAAAACCTTGGAATTCGTCGTATGCATGAAAACAACACACTTCTTGTTTGTGTTCTTTTTAAATGTCATTTTTTATATTATATTTTAAAAAAAGAAAAAATAGGACTAGGCTTGGCCCAACTACATGGGTCGGCCCAACCAAGTTGGGTCCAAAGGCCCAACTCTACTGAACTTGTGCTAGACCCGACCCAACCAATTAGACTGGATTGAGAACAGGTCCATCCCAAAGTCAAAGAAGAAAAGAAAAAAGGCAAAATTGTATTGTTCACGTAGCGTGAACAGTGTAGAGTGAATTAATTCACTCCTACAGTGTTCATGTGTTACGTTAATAGTAACAAGGAGATTCACTCCTACACTGTTCATATGTTACGTTAATAGTAACAAGGAGGTTGATCGATGGTGATGAGAGACTTACCTACCATTGTCGCCTGGTAGAGGAGAACGAGGTGGTGCTTCCTCTGGTTGTGGACTTAAAAATGATGGCCTGTGGTGGTTGAGAGGAGCGCTGGAAGCTTGCCGCTAGGCTTTGCTGGTGCTGCTACTGCTATAATGGCGTTTGCTGCTATTGGAGAAGAAGAGCTGAGCCTGTTGGGAGAGCTGTTAGCATGGGGGAGAAGCTAGCAGTGCCAAGGGAATGATGGTGGTGCTCACAGGGATTGATGGCCTGTGGAGGCCGGGAGGAGAGCCTGAAACTTGTTGTTGGGCTACGTTGCCGCAGCTGCTATTTTTTGTCACCGGAGCTGGGGAAGGAGATTTGGACCTACTGGTGGAGCTGCTGGCGAGGAGGAGAGGATGCCGGTGCTGAGAGGGATGATGCAAGGTGGTCGGTCGGGTTGTTGGCGGGGAGAGAGAGTTGTCACGCACTGCCAAAGGGAGAACAGAGAGAGAGCTGACGCTACCAAGGCAGGGAGAGAGGGCTGCCGACTGTTACTACCGGTGCTGAGGAGGGGAGAGTGGTTGTTGCTATTTTTTTTTCTCAATGTCTCTACAAAATTCTTGTATATATGTTATCGTCTTCCTCACCTGTCTAAGTTTTTTCTTTGTTGTCTCCCCATAGTTTTTCAGTATTATTTCATGCTCCTCCCCTCATTTCCTATGTTCTCTCCCGTTTTATAGACTAAAAATATAGTTGCAGGGCATGAGAATGATGTTCAAGAATGGTGTGTTATGCGGAGTGGGTTGCAAGGTATGGCACAAGCATGGTTGATGGATGGGACTACGATAGACAATTTATTTATTTATTTTAAATCAAAATTTTGAAATAACATAACAAATATAAAAATATTATTTTTGTTATTTTTATTTAATTTGAGGTAGATTTAAGGGAATAACCCAGGATTGAATTATAACAATAGACATAAAAGTGAAAATTTAAAAATTAGAGTCAATAGAATTCTCTTATTAGTTTATTTTTTATTTATTATTGCATTGCCTCCTAGGCTAGGAATATGTAGTTTCCAAGTTATGAATTTATTATCCTTCAGCTTACAACATATCGTACTCTTTCTTGCTCAATCTCATGTGTTTGATATCTTCCTTATTTTTGTGGCTTGTTTTATCCTTTGAACTACTATGAATTGAAAATCTTGGAAGAATATAACAGTTTATTAAATAATATAGTTTGGAAGAATATAACATTCTATATTGAATTAATTAGTTTATGAATTGAAAATCTTGGAAGAATATACCCTAACCTTTTTTTTCTTCCGCTTTATAACTATTCTCATCGCCATTTCTGAAAAAAATCTTAACAGCCAGCCTCCTCATTCTCCAAAGCAAACCACTGAAAACTTCATTAATTCAATATAAAATTATTGGTTTTTCAAAACATATATAGTAAAAATAATAAATTTAAAATGTTTTAGGAGTTGTAAAATCCTGTTAGATAAATTAAAAATTATTTAAGGTTTATACAAAGATTATCCAAATATCAGATGTTGTTTTTGGCTTTTAATATTTTCTTCAAAATTAGTTTATCGTAAACTACAAGTCATTCAAGTATTTAATTTTTAACAATAATCTACATGAATTACCATTAAAAAATATCCTAAACCTTTTTAGGATAAAGAAATTGTTATACCTTAAAGTACTCTTTTTTTTTGTGCTATAAATATTTATGTATTGTATCTCCTTAACTTATAAATAATAAAAACAAAAGTCTAATGTGTTATTTAATATTATCACTCCTTTACTCCCTTGTTTATCTTGGAATTTTGTGTAAGACTTGGATAAATGATAATGTAAATAGTATTTTTTAGTTGCTGACTTTCAGGGGTTTATGACTTTCCTCTCTTTATTGTAAGTGGGTTCCTCCTTAATGCATCCAAGAAAAGAGTATCCTCCTCGTATCCTCTCTCGGAAAAAAAGAAATTATAGCACTCCACAAATTCATATTATCCATCCGGTTGTTCGCACCAATCATACGCAGCTCCCAGATTTCCATAATTATGGAAACCATAATTATTAATCGAATAAATTGAGTGATCACAAATAATTTAACGTCGCTTTTGTTTTCTTGTAGCTCATCTGGGAATCTCTTGTCCATATCTTGGCATGGAGATGTCGTTTCATATGTTGTCGGTAGCAAAGATTAATATGTGGAGGAAAGGAACCGCAACTTGGATAGTCCGGATAATGAAACAAATGTTGGGGCCAACCGCCGTCTAACTGTTTCTTTTATTTTTATTTTTTTTTAGTATAAACCACGCGGTGTCCTAGACACTGGTCCAGACTAATCCACGTTCGCACCGGGGGGGCCTCGAAGGGGTGAAAGTGCTCCCCAAATGGCCAGCTCCATACAAGAGTAGGGATTGAACCCCTGATCTCTCTTAAGGGACGAGAGCGCCCTCACCACTCACGCCAGGACCCCTTGGGTACTGTTTCTTTTATTTAACCTCTCATCTATCCATCTAAATTACATGCTATATATATATTTTGTAAGATTAATGATTATTTTAAAAAAATATTTATTAATTACTATTGATTAATTAATACATCGAAATGACCCAATCTCATAGATAAACCAGGCCGCTCCATTTTGTGATCTGGCGTAGTCTTAATGATGTTTTTTTTTCTTTCAAATTAATAGTTTAATTATGAAAAAAATCACATGCTCTTTGCGTGAATTACATAAAAACCAGCCTAAGAATATAAAAATACTTTAAAATATATAAGGAAAAAATAAAACCAATAAATTTTCTAAAAAATTAAACAAATTAAACAATTTTTTTAAATCAAATGTTTACCTGCTATTACCATATGGTTTTTATTATTAAATAATCATATGTTTTTTTGTCGATTATTTTTATTTAAATCAAATTAAATATCATGAATAAATTTTATATTTATTCGGGGATACTTTTTAAATTTCTTTGAATAGAGAACTTGATTTTGGTTAATTTACAACCAGACATTAGAAGTTCTTAGCTATTATTTGAATAAAAAACTTGTTTTGGTATTGAAATAAGGGTTTTTGGAGTGTGGTTGTGATTATTTTTTAAAATATTTTTTATTTAAAAATTTATTAAAATAATATTTTTATTATTATTTAGACATTATTTTTAATATTAATAAATTAAAATAATTTAAAATTTTTATTTTTTTATTTAAAATAAAAAATAATATTCTTTTGAAAAACACGTTTTAAGCATATGAAAATATGTAGTACTATACAATAAGTTTTGGCATAGTCTTCTGATATCTGGGCCCCCAGCTGACCCATTTCGTCATCTTTCACTACCATCTATAAAACGTGGGTGCACTATTGACGGGAAAACGACAAGGAGTCAATTTCAAGGGGCTGGCGTTTTCTTGTGCATGTGTTATGGTCCAGTCACTCCAGTGATCCTCTTAGATTCAGTCTCCATTACAAAAACGTTTCTTAAAATTTTTATAAATTTTTTTATTTTTATTTTAAATTAGTATTTTTTTAATAATTTAACATTTTAATGTTAAAATTACTTTAAAAAATTAAAAAAATATTATTTTAATATATTTTTAAATAAAAAACACTTTATTAAAATCTGAAATAGGTTCTTATGTAATGGTTACTCTCTCTCGGTTGTCTTGTTTTACACTATATTTTAAATGTCTTTATGATAAAATGATTTTTTGAATAATATAAATATAGTTTTTTTGTTTATGTATATTCCAATAATAAAAGTCATTTAGAAGAAACATATATACAGTAACAGTTGAAACACAATATAATAACAGCTGAATAACTGAAACACAATACAACAACAATTGAACTAGTGAGATATCAACTGATACATATTGATTTTAAACAATATATTACTCCAAAATACAGTAACATTTGAAATAAAATACAATATCAGTTAAAATAAAATAAAATAATAGTTAAAACAAAATACAGTTACAGTTAAAATAAAATACAACAACAATTAAAATAAAATACAGTGATAGCTGAATAAAATACAATAATAATTGAAATAAAATACAATATAATAGCTGAAATAAAATATAGTAACAATTGAAATAAAATACAGTAACAACTTAAATAAAATACAGTAACAGTTGAAATAAAATACAATAACACTTAAAGCAAAATATAGTAACAACTGAGATAAAATACAATCAATTTTCTAGCACGATAAAATATTATCAATTAATTAAAATTTTCTTGTTCGAGTTTAGTTTTCAATTGAAGCAACATTTCTGCTTTTTTTGTGTTTTAATCATCTTAAACAATGTTTTGACGGGAATATATATATTTTTATGTTTTGGCTTTTCAATTCAGAGCAACTAGATATAACAGCTGAAAAATAGAACAACCATTTTAGCTATTCAAATAGCTTTTTCATTGGAGATGTTAAAATTAAACATAAAAACTAAAAGTACATTTTTTTAGCTTTGCCTCTTCTTATCCCTCTTGTGTTGGAGTTGCTCTTATGGACAATGGTTCAATGATCCTCTTAGATTTAGTCCCGGTTTAGAAGTATGATTATAGTTTTTTTTTTAAAATTATTTTTTATTCAAAAATATATTAAAATAATATATTTTTTATTTTTTAAAAATTATTTTTGACATCAGGACATTAAAATGATATAAAACCGTTATTTTTTTAATTTAAAATAAAAAATAAAAATAAAAAATTTCATTTTTTTCAAAAACATTTTTAAAACACAATGCTAAACACTCACTTAGTCTACATTACAAAAACATTTCTTAAAAATTTATAAATTTTTTATATTTTTATGATAATTTAACATATTGATATTAAAAATAATTTGTAAAAAATAAAAAAATATTATTTTAATATGTTTTTAAATAAAAAAACATTCTAATAAAATCTGAAATACAATCTCATGTAACCGTTACTCTCTCTCTCTTTTTGTCGGTTGTTCTTTTAGGGGTTCTAATTTACTCTCGTTCTTCTCGTTTCTTCTTTTAGAGGTTCTAAAATGTCTAGGAGTCTTTGTCAGACATTATTTATTGAATGATATCCGACAACACATATGAGTAATATCCAGACAGCCAAATTCATATGTGAACGACAAACAAATATAGTGATTATTATTATCTTTATCACACTTTCATTAACTGTCAAAGTGATTCATGCTCATCTTATAATATAAAAATAATTCTAGTACCTCACTTTGTATATATATATATATATATATTAGCCATTTATCTATGTTTCGTCACAATTGGAACTATATTTTTTTCAACGCAAAAAATATTAATTATGTGAGATTTATTTTTATTATATAAATTTGAGCAAAATAATAAATTTGTGCAGTGTTTAGTAGTATTCAACAAAATTACCAGTTTAGAATTATCATTATTATTAAAAAGGCAAGACAATTCAGATACCTAAATTACTGAATTCACTGTATTAGGATTACTTCATTTTATAATCAAATTTAAATTAAACAAAAAAAAAAACAATACAAATTATGAAAATACATGCAATAACCAAATAACAAAAATAAATAGTTAATTTTCTGTCTACAAAAAAATAAAAACATAATTGAAAATTCATCCATATGTTACCGTCATTATCATAACTATAACAATTAAAATTAGTATAAATATTATTGTTCAAACAATTAAAATAATTAAATTATCCTAAACAATAAAAAAAGAAAAATATTTTTACAAAAAAAATAATTACTAAAATTATTATTATTATTATTATTATTGCACAAACAATAAAAACAAACAATAAAACCATAAAATAATCTAATTCAAAAAACTAAATTATTTTATTAATTCCTCAGTGCTTTTTCATCATTACAATATCTTCTAGTATGTGTCATTAACCTTCACAGTCCCAGATGTGTTCTGCTGCTCAGTTGTTGTGTGGATGGTCAGAAAATCCTTGTTTTTCCAAGCATTTATGGCACGTCACCACATGTCTCAAGTCATGCAAAAATAAATGTATTCGCATAAAAAATAAATATATGCTGTAGAAGCGGATCCTGAATCCTCTATAACATCCGTACTATTTGCAGCTTGAGAATACAGAATTTTAGGTGTAACATTTTCATCAATTTAATTAATGGCTTAAGAAAGAGTAAAACTAAGCTTTGATTGTTTTCCGAGAAGTCGTAGCTTTCAATTAATCCTCGAAGACAAACTTATTCAATTTCTGTGGTGTGTAATTGCATGAAAAATAAGCTTTGATTGTTTTCTATATAAAGCCAGACGAGGAGCACCCCAATACCATCATTCCACAAAGCAATTGCATTTCCTTAAATATTATCCGTCTGCTCAGTCCGCTTCAAAAAAACAATGTCTCGAATCAACATGGCAGTTCTGCTGGTGCTTGGGCTGCTGCTGGTGACGGCGAAGCAGTCCACGCAGATGAGTTTGAGAAACCCTAGTGCTGAGATTGAGTCAAGCAATTGCAAACTAGCAACGCTTCGCGTAGGCCTTGTTCTTGCATCTGATACCAACGAGAAGGCTCTTCTGGACTCTGGTCTCTTCACGCCTGACAGTGATAATCCATATGTTGACCATGTCGGTAGAAGGTTCAATATTGGAAAACTTGGCAGCACTCCTATTGTGTATGTTAAGACCGGGACTTTTTCGGTAAGATTAAGCCTGTATGAGCTATGATCCATTTCGTTATTTTCCGTGATTCCATTTTTATCTTTTGTAGATATGGTATATGGATGTTACTTTTTCTTTCTTATTTTCTTCATTGCATAATTATATTTACAAAAAAAATATCCATGATTATTTACAGGTTTTTCTTCTCTCTCTCTCTCTCTCTCTCTCTCTCTCTCTCTCGCTCTTGTTTGGACAGATATTTCTGTTAACAACAGAAATTTTCCATGACAGGTAAATGTGGCTACAGGTGTTCAGACTCTCTTGCATGAATTTAATATTTCCGAAATCGTCTTCTTTGGGAATGCTGGAAGCCTGAATAAGAACGTTTTGGTCCCTGGTGATGTTCTTGTGCCGGAGGCTGTCGCCTTCACAGGAGTTTGGGAATGGGAGGTGCGCAAGGCCTTTGCTATTATTTATTGTTTTCATTTTAAGACTTGATTGTTTTTTATTTTTCTTTTCAATGACCGACAATCTATCCGCAAAATATTTGAAAGCCAAACTTAATTTGCTCTTTTAAATATCCGCAGGAATTCGAAGCTCAGAATAAAGGTCAACTGGCATTTGGACACTTCAATTATCCTTTGAATGGAGAGAACACGTTGGGGACTGCAGCGTATGAGAACATCACCTTGTACTCTCCAACTGAAGATCCCAAGGAAGTTTTCTGGCTTCCTGTCCCTTTACCCTGGTACGAAGCTGCCACTGAACAGCTGACCAAGGTTTGTCAATCTCAGAATATTAAGCTGATGAATTAGCTGCATGTTTCTTTTTCATAATTACCATTAAAATTACGGCTAAGCCTATAATTGATTATTCATTGCAGGATTTGAAGTTAAAAGAATGCCATTCTGGTAGATGCCTGCCCAGAACAAGCAAAGTTATCCTCGGATTGAAGGCTTCTACTTCTGATTTTTACGTTAAAAATAAAGCATACGGAGACTTCCTTCTCGGAAAGTTTAATGCATCCACTGCCGATTCAGCAAGTGCTGCTGTAGCTTTGGTTAGTAAAGAGACTTCAATAAATGAGCTCAAGAGTTCATGTTTTAATTTATAATGTCCCTTGAGGTGTTACTTTGGCTAACGAGTTTATTGGTGCCCTAATTTTCAGACAGCTTTGTCAAATGAAAAGCCCTTCGTGGTGATCCAAGGTGTTTCAAATGTTGTTGGTGTAAATGGTTCATACCCAGAACTTGCCTCCCAAAATGCCTTCCAGGTTGCCGCCGCGTTCATTAGTTTATTACCTACCCAACGACTTGCCTGTGAGTGATGAGATGATGAATCCTCTCGAGAGTATCTTGAGCGCCATGAAAAAAGGAGGATGCCCTATTGTACTAGAATAAATTATGTCCTACAAATGGCCTCCTAAATTAAATAAAACGGGGTTAATTATTTCATCCATATGCACGTTGCTTTTTTATTTTTATGAAATATATGACCTATGCTTACTGTTTTTGTCATGTGAGATCCTTACAAATTAAAAAAGGATGTGCAAAATTGTTACAGCCCATAGCATAAAGAAACTTTTAGCAAGTTTAGGGGACCAAAATTGAGCTTTATAAACCCAAATTGCTGGAATTTGGAACTTAATTGCATAAAATCCAAAGTTTAATAAACAATAAAAGATTCAACTGAACAAATGCAAGGCTAAGAACAATTTTGTAAAGGGCACGTGACTTAAAGGATTGAAATCAACAACTTTAAAATCCCAATTGAAAGAAAAAAAAAGTTTTTTGACTAGTCAAATACTTAGTTGGTCATATTAGAAATTATGGACTTAAGTAGAAAACCATTTACCCACCTCTCGTATTCATACTTGAAAATTATTTAGTCACCGCTTGTGTTCACACTTAAAAGCTATTCCCTCATGATCAAAAAGCTAAAAATATTTTCCTTTGATCCCATGTTTGTTACTAAATTATTGGAAGCCAAAACCATATCAAAGGTTTTAATTTGTTAAAACCCTAACAAACTAGTCTAGAGTCTTTGGTTTGACTTATAAAAGAAAGGTAAACAATAAGAGAAAAGGGGGAGGGAAAAGAGAATGAAACAATTTGGTTAAATCATGGAAGATAGTCACTCCAGCTTGGGATTTTAAGCCCTACATTGTTTGTGTTGTATATTGCAGTTAGAGAGAAAGGAAGGCACCGTTGGATTAGTCCTTCTTTAAATATTTCAAGGTTGGAAGCATTGTTAAACTTGTAAAATTGTATAATTTACAAGTCAAACAAACAAATTTAGTAAAATCGAATAAAAAAATAAAACCCAATAAAATTAAAGCAAAATCGTCAAAATCGGTTAAAATGGTAAGACCTGACCGGAACGGTTTGATTTTACAATTCTATTTAATGGACTATGCACTGTGGGTCTGTGGCCACCATAGTAGTGGTGGAGGTTGTGACTGCGGCAGCGGAGACGGAAGTGACGGCGGGGATGGAGGCGGTAGTGACAGCAGTAGAGGTGGAGGTATCATCGTCTTCGAGTAATTCTTTGGATAAGACGTCATCATTTTCGGGCAAGGTGTCACGTTTTCGATTTCCAGATCATCTTCAAGATCGTTGTTTTAGACTGGGGAGATTGGTCATCGTCATCTTCGTCGTCAACTTCGAGGTCTTCTGGTCTTGGTCGAAAACGGTGTCGTCTTGCTTTGCTGCCATTAGAGCGAGACAGGAAAGGAGGTCTTAGGCTTCAATTTTTTCTTTTTAGCGTGTTGTACGTGTGTGGATAATACTAGGGGTGGGAACTAGGAAGTATAACAGCCTGTAAATATTGATCTTGCCACACGGGTAAACTTCAAATTGATCTATATTTTAAGCATTTTGATGAGATATTACACATATTTCGGGTTTGGGAGGGGGAATAGAAGAAAAGTAAGAAAAATCAAATAAAATGTGAAAAGAAGTATATGCTTATAGGAAACACTCAATTTATGTCTTTTTTTTTTCTTTTAACGTTTTTGAATACTTGCAAATATGTAGCATATATATAATTAGTGTTTCTAGTTAGTATAATTCATTTTTATTTAAATAATTCATTGTATTTATTTGTAATAAAATAAGCAACAAAAAAATATAATAAATGCACTAAGATAATTTGTTTTAAATTTGTTAGCTTTTATCTAATGAAATTTTATGGACATAATTATTTTGTATTGTATTCAGAAATATTTTACTTATGATTTTTTTACCTACACGATTTTAGCTGTGATTTTACAATATTTGTACAGAAATATTTTACATATGATTTTATGATTTTATGATCCAATTTTACGATCCGTTCAAAAGTCAATTCTGTGTTGTGTCAAAATCACGATTTTGACAACCTTGATTGGAAGATATATATTTACATACCTGCAAAATGGAGTCCGTATAGCTTACTGGATTTTTTAAATATATTTTATATGAAAAAAGGAGAAGGATTTAGGGCATATGAGATGGGTTATCTTAAACTACTGATGTTTGGTAATAGATCCTCACTATTGATAAAAGTTAAAGACACAAGCTTATCCCACTTCATGCGACCATATTATTTGATAGTGTCATCCATATTTATTTAGTGTTTTGCATATGTTTTGTGTATAAAATACCTTCATATTCTTTATTTTATGTTTTGAAGGTATTTTGGATGAAAGATGTAAAAAGGAGGTAATTAGAGTTGATTGAAAGATTTGACATTTAGTCGATGTTTTGTGCAGAGCGGAAGCTCTAGAGATCGAAACGAAGTGATTCCAGTGAGATTAAAAAGCTAACATCCATAACGTTATGGAAAGTTAAGGAAAAAGAAATAAAATAAGGAAGAACATTGAAATAGCAGCCTTCAAAGTCAAATCTTGCAATCTACCAATGTCGACCTTTGTCCATTCCAACTTCAATATCTCGAGATACAGAAGTCCGATTGATGCAAACCCAATTGTTTTGGATTCAAGACGCAAATACCTATAAACGCTCCACATTTCAGCTCAAAAAGATGTATTATGAATGAGATATGAATTTTACAAGGGACAACTAAATTCTGCCAATTTAAAGAATGACTATTTTGTAAAATAGATACTAAGGTTTCTAAGCATATATAAAGGAAGAGAGGAGCAAGGAAGTTTCATCCATCAGCAACAAAAACACAAATCTTCCTCCTCCAAACCGTAAATCATGTTTTCTTCTATCTTTTTATTTAGTTGTTCAATAAACATGCAAGGCTAGACTCTTTTACTTGGTTGCAAGGAAACAAAAACCTTCAGATTTTAAGAACTGTGAGATCTATTTCTACCTTAATTTTTTAGTTTATATGATGAATATGTTTGTTCTCCTATGTTTATTTTCCTATGATTTTTTATTTAATTGCTAAGAGCGGACTCGAAGTTATTATTGTAGACAATCTATTGCTATGTTTGATATCAAAATCGGAGTTATGGTATATGAACTTGTGAAGCAACTAAGTTAATAATTGTAGCGGATCTACGTTATTAATCTTAGGGAGAACATTCAATCGAACTAAACATATATTACGGACAATTATGTTTCTTAATTGATCAATTTATCTAGTTTTTTATGGTAAGTTATATGGCGTATCCGTTAACAAACAAATTTTAAGAAATAAATAATCAGAATATAAATTGATGTGTCGTTTCCATGATCAGTTCTGATTTCTATAGGTGGATGTTGACTTGCGACCAATGTTTGCTTTAATGATAAATTTCAGTTTTATATAATTTTTGTTTAGTTTGCTTTAGCCTAGCCTAGACAACTTCCAATCCCCCCCCCCCCCTAATTGCATAGCATATAGTATAAGAATCTGAACTAAATTGTCCTCGTGGGATCGACCCCTTACTTGCTCTATACTATCTTGTTTGATTTGTTTTAAGCTAGGGTAATTAATCTATAGATTTTTTGGTGCAATTAAAGTTGAAATTTTGGCTTAGAGTGAAACACAAGTACCAGGGTATAATTTGACATAAGATCTGTGGTATGATGAATAGGTGCGGGAGAGATTATGACTAGAAAATAGGTATTTGGGCATCCTTTTCTTTTCTCTTTGAAAAGAAAACAATGAATAGTAAAATTATATTAATTTTCAATTTGATCATTGAACCTTTGAAACCTTGTAGTGGAGCCCCAATCAACCATAATATTTCAGATTCCTTACAATAAATTTGACCCTTGGCCTTCTTCAATCAGATATTCAAATTTTTGTGTTATTTACAAAGTGATCCTTGCTCTTGAAATTGTTCAATTTGACCCTCAATCAACCTTCATTCTTAAAAATTCTTTCAATTGAAACCTTGATTGCACCAATTTGGCATTTGCAAGTTCCTATTGTGTTGCTAATCAACCAATCTTTGTAAATTGATCTGAATTAGGATTTCAAACTTATTCTTTCATTATTTAAGTCAATTAAATTCATAAAAAAGTGTATTTAAATCCTTGAACTTAATTAATTCTTCTAATTTTAGCTAATTTGACTTCCTAACTTAATTATGTTTTTGATTAAGCTCTTGTTTAAATCAATTAGACTATTAAAAGTTTGATTAAGTCCCTAAACTTAATTATTTTACATGTCTACCCCAATGTTCAATATCTTTCTTTAATTTAACCTCAAATTGTCATTATTTTCTTCAATTAAACCATTCATTCTTGCAAATGGACTCCCAACCTTGGCCACTCAATTAAATTTGGTCTTTAACCTTTAATAAATCCTTTTTGTCTATTGGTTTTATTATATTTTTTACAATCTCGGAAAACTCAAAATTGGGTTATGAAAATTGAACCACATAGAAAGCTTAGTATACTAGTTTATGGATTAGTGAAACATAGTAGAGCCCAATAAAAGGCAGGTAACACTAAATAACTAATATTAAGAAAACATTTTGATTTGACAATTGAATAATTCTCAAATTTAATATTTCTTTTTTTATAGGCCCAATTCAATAAGAGGTTAACTCACTATCACTATTTGAGGTTGGAAAGGCCTTCAAACTAGGCTTAAAATAATATTTTAAATATATTTTTTAATTTTGGATTTATATATTTTTTCAAACTCATTTAGGATTTTAGCTTATTTAAAGATTTATAAATTTATAAAAGAAGCATACTAAATTAGAGTGAAATATTTTGTAATGGAAGTTAATTTTTTTTTTTTACATATCTTTGTTTTCTTTATGCTTGCTTTTTTCTTATCATGTTCGGCAATGCCACACACCTCTCAAGTAAATGTTTTTTTGACTTAAGAACTTTCATATATTAATCAATATCTTGAGATCAAACACATTATTGTTGAGTCATTAAGATCTATTATCATGTTTATCATATTAAACTAAGTTTTAAGTTATTAGGTGATGTTATTAAATAACTTTAAGTTTTTCTTAGTTAGATAGTTTTGCACACAACATAAATATTCATGGCACTATTACACATAGTTGTGTTTTTTAGAATTAAAAAAGTTGTAATAACTAATAAAAAACTAAATGGAGAAAGTTGTGTTTTCTTACGTGGCATATAAAACTTTTTTAGTTTAAATAATTAAATATCTATAGTCATCACTTGATTTAAGAATAAAATGGGTAACTCTGTTTTTTTTGGGTACCATTGAAATAATTAAATTTTTGTTTTTTCTAGTTGTTTTAATGCTTGAAGCAATCCTCTTGTATTTGTTTTGGGTGTCTATTTAAGGTTTTAAAACTTGTTTTACATTTGTTTTTAATCAATGAAATCTTGTAAGTAAATTATATAATAATAATTCAATTTACACGGGAATTATACAATGAACTCGAACATCTATCGAATCATTGCTTCTTCTTCTTTTTTCCTTGTTCTCTTTACGGTTCTAAGATGTTGTCGTGTCTTTGTCAGGCAGGCTTTGGTTGCATTAATGCCGACAATACAAATTCATTTGAGTCCGTCAAAAATAAAGGGCTTTTACGAGGAGATTTTATTTGAGTTTTTGGTATGGGAGTTCAAAAACTTATCACGATTTCGATAGTTTTTGTAAACCATGAATATTCTTGGTTTTACTAGCAGCCAAAAACTTATAATATTTGTGTTTTCAATAATTTCGTATATATATTTTACGCCTTTAGAGATAATTTTTATTTTGTAATATTGAATTTATATATATTTTTTATTCTTATGAATTTATTCTTAAATATTGTTTGTTTTTTTCTCTGATAATGATTTATGTAAATGTTCAATTTATAAACATTTTGATGAATTAGAGTTTATTGTATATATAGCCGACAACAATGAAGTCTATAATCAGCACATGATTTAAGAATAAAATTGGTAACTCTGTATCTTTTTTTTGGGTACCATTGAAATAATTAAATTTTGTTTGCTCTAGTTGTTTTAATGTTTTAAGCAATCCTCTTGTATTTGTTTTGGGTGTCTATTTAATATTTTAAGACTTGTTTTACATTTGTGTTAATCAATGAAATCATCTTTTATTTTGAACCGAGGGGTCAGGAAAATTATGGTGTAGTTGTACTTTCAATTTGGGTATTAATGAAATTCCAACAATTTCTGTTTTTTTTTGACTTGGATGTTATCATATTTAAAGATCTCGCATGACAAAAACAGAAAACAAAAAGTTCATATATTTCATAAAAAAAGGAACAGGGCATCCTGTTTTTTTTATGGATGAAATAACCCCATTTTATTTAATTTAGGAGGCCATTTGCAGCACATAATTTATTCTAGTACAACAGGGCATCCTGTTTTTTTTTCATTACACTCAAAAGACTCTCGAGGGGCCGGATTCATCATCTCATCACTCGCAAGCAAGTCGTGGCGTGGGAATTGAATTAATGAACTTGGTGGCAGCGAGGAAGGCGTTGTAGGAGGCTATGTACTTAGTTCCTGAGTTTGAACTCTTTCCACCGGCTACATTGGAAACACCTTGGAACACCACGAAGATCTTTTCATTTGACAAAGTTGTCTGCATATAATAAACTCGTTAACCAAATTAATCATGCGTAACTTCCTGGCACCTCAAGGAAAAATATAATAAAATAAATAAAACATGTACTGGTGAGCTCATATATAAAAGTGTTTTTCACTAACCAAAGCTACAGAAGCACTTGCTGAATCGGTAGTTGATGCATTAAACTTTTCGAGAAGGAAGTCTCCGTATGCTTTATTTTTAACGTAAAAATCAGAAGTAGAAGCCTTCGATCCAAAGACAACTTTGGGTGTTCCGGGCAGGCATGTACCAGAATGGCATTTTTTTAACTTCAAATCCTGCAATGAATAATCCATTTTAATGGTGATGAAAAAGAAACAGGCAGCTAATTCAGCTAAATATTCTGAGATTGACAAACCTTGAGCTCTTCAGTGGCAGCTTCGAACCAGGATGAAGAGATGGGAAGCCAGAAAACTTCCTTGGATTCTTCACTTGAAGAGAACAAGTCGATTTTCTGATGCTCTGCTGTCCCCAACAAGTTCTCTCCATTCTCTGGATAATTGAAGTCTCCAAATACCAGTTTACCTTTATTCTCCGATCGGAATTTCTGCATGGTTTAAAACAACAAATTAAGGATTACCATTATGTTTAAAAGAAAAATAAAAAGCTATCAAGTTTTAAAACGAAAACAATAAATAATAGCGAAGGCCCTACGCACCTTCCATTCCCAAACTCCTGTGAAGGCGACAGCCTTTGGCACAGCAACGTCACCAGGCACCAACATGTCCTCATCAAGGCTTCCAGAACTTCCAAAGAAGATGATTCCGGAAATAGGAAATTTAAGCAAGAGAGTTTGAACAGCTGTAGCCACATTTACCTGTCATGGAATATTTTTAAAACACAAATTAAGGATGCAAGTATCTTTTGTTAGCAGAAGTATCTTAAGTTGTATCTTGAGCTGTAAATAATTAAAAACATTAGATAGAAATGGAATCATGGAAAGGAAACGAAATGGATCATAGGTGAAATAGAATCAATCTTACCGAATGAGTCCCGCTCTTGACATACATAATAGGAGTTTTGTTAAGTGTTCCAACATGGAACCTTCTGCCGGCAATGTCAACATGAGGATTTTCACTGTCAGGCTCAAAGAGACCGGAGTCCATGAGAGCCTTCTCGTTGTTATCAGATGTAAGAACAAGGCCTAAGCGAAGGAATGCAACTTTGCAATTGCTTGTCTCAATCTCAGCAGTAGGGTTTCTCAAACTCATCTGCGTGGACTGCTTCGCCGTCACCATCAGCAGCCCAACCACCAGCAGAGCTGCCAAATTGATTCGAGACATTGTTTGTTTGAAGTGGATTGAGCAGACGGATAATATTTAAAGAAATGCAATTGCTTTGTGGAATGATGGTATTGGGGTGCTCCTCATGAGCCTTTATATAGAAAACAAATCAAAGCTTCTTTTTAATGCAATTACATGAAAGCCCTGCATTATGGACTAATTCTGTATGACGTTCATATCTTGAGAGCTAAGAAAATTGTCATCACAATTAATGAAAAAAACAAAACTGTCACTGGGCCCAAAATAATTTTGCAACGTTGTTTGAACATTCGTACACCCATCTTCCATAATTTCTCGAAAAAAACTAAAAACATAAGAAACAAAATATACGTGGACAACACAGCACCGATAAAAGACCTAGTTCCCTTAAATTCTAATTAATATTTTTATCAACTAAACTCTATGATGAATGATATTGTAAAGTTAAAATTAAAAAAAAGAGTCACTAGTCTAGTTTTAAAATATTAACATAAACTAGAAGACGTTTTCTTCTTGATTTCATTATCTTTTTGATAATTTATTAAATAATTAATAAATTATGACAACAAGTATATATTCTATTAATTTCTATTATGATTTACATTATTCTAATTAATATTTTTATCAACTAAATTACTTGTTGGTATTTGTTAAAGAATAATATAAATCATATTATGGGGCCTCACTTACAAGCTAAAGCTTTTAGGTGAGATGATTCCTTAACATGGTATCAGAGCCTTGTTGACCCAACGGTCACGAGTACGAATCTCACCACCCCCATTCTATTTGATAAAAACCAAGCACAAGGTAATGTGGGTCTGTGCAAGTTTCAAGCCCAAAGAGCTTTCACTTGAGGGGGGGTGTTAGAGAATAATATAAATCATATTATGGGGTCTCACTTACAAGCTTAAGCTTTTAGGTGAGATGGTTCCTTAACAGTATTCACACTCATTATCCGTCGGTATCTATCTTATTGACTATCTCACAGGATGAAAATCATTGTCGGTAAAATGCTTGTGATGAATTCTTGTTCTGTTGATAATTTTGTTAGTATTGAATTTATAGATGGCTTAACCAACAGATAAAGTGTGCCAAAAACAATACCTGCTCAATTTTGTTGGTATATCCATCGATACATTAAACGTATCGACAACAAAATTACCGTAGGTGATTCCATTGGTAATATTTTGTTGGTATTTTTGTCGGTGATTAAACAATAGCAATGACATTTTAAGTAATTATTTTCAAACTCTAGAAAATACAGACAAGTGTTTTCATCTGTAATTTTGTCACTACTATTTTAAAAATATTAAAAAAAAATATAAAACCCAAAATGTATTTTAAATTAAATTAATATTTTTACATTCAAAATTCAAATACAATAAATTTAAAACAGAGGTAGCGTTGAAAGAGGAGTAGAAAGGATGGTTGAGACCATGTGGCCAAAGAGAAGGAGCATTTGGATCGCCCTAATATAATTACATCTGCATAACCATTCGATGCAATTTTGGTCATCTTAACATGAAGTTTAGTTGTCTCTTCACGAAGTTTGATTGTCTTATTATGCACTTTCTCGGCTATCTGGAACTCCAAAGTTTGCATGAACAAAACAATTTAGGCAAGGTTCCAACGGTCAAAACATTATATGTCATTCTTAAAATTCTCGTTCATAGTATTAGAGAGTTCATAGACCGAATATTATTAGGCCCATTGTATTGTGTTCAACTGCACATTCGAATCTTAATTTGAATGGGGCAAGAGATTGTCCCTTTATTTCTCCTTCAACTGGCTATTATATATTTTTTAGAATTATAAAAAAAGATAAAATAATTCAAAGAAATAATAATCTAAGAAAAAGAAATTGGTGAAAACCAAAATAACATGAATTGTGTGTGTTTACTTGTCCATGAACTGTTGTTGCTCCACTTCTTGGCGCTCGCTACTTAGCACATGCATCTCAACAAAAAACCCTGGTAATGTAATGGATGCATCTAAGAGATGTTGTCTGCAAGCAAAAAAAATTGCCAATTAAAAGTAATAAAATAAGTTATATGAAAAATTGATGTAATTAAATAACAAAATTACCATTTGTTTTTTCATGTGAAACGAATCGCACCTGAGATACCGGTGTAGGTGGTAAAGAAATGTAGAAAATACTAGTTTTGTTACTGCACTCTAGAATATGAATGTTTTTTTAATGTAATATGTCTATATAACCTCTAAGATGTATGCCGATCTGAATTATCCCAAACTCCCATGTCATTCTAATTATGAAAGCTCATTAACTCGTGTATATTGTTTTTCATTTTATTGCATCTTATGCCAAAATAACGCAACCTACATGGTACAAATAAAGTATTTGTTAGTAAATGAAACATAATATTATGGTATTTGAAAAAAGAAATACCAAGGTAGTTGAAATTACCTAGATGCAATGTGATTTTCTCACTCTTTTCAGAACATCATCATCAGCATCCTTCCAATCATATTTTCCTTGTAGTAAAAATTTAGAAAAGGAAAGTTCTAGTAATCTCAACAAACTAAACCTTGTAAACCAAGCATTGACCCATGGTTTCCATTCATGATTTTTGGAAACCTTCTCCATTGAAACAATGGAATCTCAATCGATGATTTAAAGGTCTCTATTAATGTTTCCACCACATCAATATTTGTAAACCTGAAATTTCATTCTTTAAATGAAATTAACTTTAAAAACAAGATATCCATCAAAGCACATAATTTCCATCTTTAATCATCAATGTTTAACTTCTTTTGATTTCAAGCTCCTTCAATTTTAAGAGCATAACACTTCTATTTTCTTTTCTTTTCTTTTTCTCTTTTTTTTTCCTTTGGCAACTTTGCCCATTTTTTCATCAAGCATCACTTTTTTATTTCTCTTTTCATATAATTTCCAACCATAATGCTATGAGATATCAACAAGTATATATTTTAATCTCTGGCTAGGAAAAAAGGAAAACATATAAAAATTTAAGGCCTACACATGGATGAAACAAAAAAAAAAAACAAGCTCAAAGGGGGCTCACTAAGGATAATATGCTTTAGGTTAACTTTTTGATTCAAGTGGTTAAAATTCCTAATGTCTTTATCATCCTCATGTATATATGTAATGTAATTGTAATCTCAACAAGATATGAAGCGAATTCTAGAGATAAATATCATTAAAAGAATGCATAATTAAAGAATATAATGTTCAAGGCTGAAAAGATTGCATTAGTATAACACTATAAAGTCAACATGATATTCTCAAAGTCAATCCCAAAACCAATTAAACATAAAAACTTGCATGCAAACTCCTTCATTCAATTTATATTTTCAATCTAAACTAGTTCTTAGATATAATACTAATATTCTCATAAACCAATGGGAGTTCAAAAGATCAAACATATTTTTTTATTATATTTTTTAACGAAAAACAACAAAGAAAATTGAAATTCTCTCAATACCCTCGCACTTTAAACAAAACATTATCCTCAATATTGAAATAAAAGAAAGAGGAATATAGGAGAATGAAAATAGATAAATAAAGTAAAATGCAAAAAATAAAATATAAGGGAAAAGAAAGCAATCTAATTTTTTCTTTCCCTAGGGTTGCCTCCTAGTAAGCGCTTTTATTTTATGCCATGGCTCAACAAGTTGCATGCTTATTTTTCATAGATTGATTCAGCTAACTTTATAAAAGTGATGAGTTTTGTTGTCCAACCTTCATAGATAGGATTCAAGTGATGCTCATTGACCTTGAATACTTTATTGGTTTCTAAACTTGTAATTTTAACTACATTATAAGGGCAAAAAGTTGGAAATAGAAAAAAGGTCCAATGCAATGAGAGCATAACTTTCCAGGAAAAATTTCAAACGCAAATGATAAAGGATTTTCCCCATCATGAAATTCCTTTCTTGTAATCATTTAGTTATGAAGACTCTTAGTCCTTTCTTTGTAAATTCTTGCATTCTCATAAGCATCATTTCAAATCTCTTCCAATTCTTTGCAATTGTAGCATTCTTGCAATTCTAGTAGCATAATAATCCAAGTTACATTGTTTAATGGCCCAAAAAACTGTGTTCAAGCTCCACTGGTAGATGACATGCTTTTTTTCCATAAATTATCCTATAAGATGACATTCCTATAGGTGATTTGCAAGAAGTCTGATAAGCCCAAAATTCATCATCAAGTCATAGACTCCAATCCTGCAAGTTAGGTTACACTATTTTCTCCAAAATGGACTTGATTTTTTAATTTGAAATTTCAGCTTAAGAATTCATTTAAGGATGGTAGGTTATGGAAGTCCTATGAGTTCCATGATATTTGCGTAACAATTTTTCCATTGAACGATTGCAATAATGCATGTCATAATTACTAATGATAGTTATGGGGAGTTGAAAACTGCCAAATATGTGAGTCGCAACAAAAACTAAAACAACCTTATCATCATTAGTTTGTGTGGCTTTTCGCCTCAATCTATTTAGACACATAATCAATAACAAGATGGATATAAAGATTACCAAAAGAAGAAGGAAATTGACATATAATCAATCAATACCCCAAACATAAAATTTTTTACTTAAAATAATATTCAAAGATTAGGAGTTGATCCAAAGAAAAACAATAGTAATAGGGTTCCAATGCCCAAATGGGCTAATTTTAAGGATTTCAAGAAGGATGTTTGGTGTGATGTCATAATCTCACAAATTAGTTACCCTAGCTTAAAACGTACAAGATAATATAAAGCAAGAAATGTATTGATCCCATGAGAAAGGTTTAGTGTATAGTTTAATGCAATTGGGGGTTTTCGTTGGTGATTATCAAGACTAAGGCAAGATTACACAATCAAGCAAATTTAACTAAAATTGAAATTTATCAAGAAAACAAACTTGGTTGCAAATAAACATCCACCCATGGAAATCAAAATGGATCCTTGAATTGAAACTTAAATTATATTATAATTTTTTAATTTTAATTAGTTAACAAATCCATTGTATAACTAACGTTAACTAATAAATAATCACAGTGTCCGCAATAATGATTTAATTCAATGGCAAACTTACAAACAAGATAAATAGATTAATCTAAAAACAGAATTGTTCACAATTTATGTTGACTTGTTTGAATGTTCTCTCTAAAATTAATAATGAGATCCACCACAATTATTAATAAGTGCATACACCACAACTCTAGTTTTGATAACAAACTTAGCAATAGATTGTTCACAACAATAACTTAGAGACCATTTTAGCAATTAAGATAAACAACCATAAGAAATATGCAAAGGAAAACAAAAAATATTCGTTCATCATATAAACTGAAAATAAATGGAAGAATAAATATCACAATTCTTGAAATTTGAAGGTTTATGTGTCCTTGCAACCCAAAAAAAAATAGTTTAGCCTTGTACATCTGTTGAATAACTACAAAAAATAAAATAAAAAGAATGCTTGAATTTTTGGTTTTGGGGAGAGAATATTTGTGTTTCTCAATTATAGCCACCCCTCTCCTTTCTTCTTTCCTTTCTCTCTCTCTTTTTTCTCTTTTTAGCATAGGAAACCTTAGTCCCATACAAAATAGTCCCTCCTAAAATAGACAACTTTACATTTAAATACTTCAATAACTATTTATATAAAAACTAGAAATAGTCTTGCATGACTAATATGAGCTAAATTTCCAAAATAAAGACTTAGATGGTGGTTTGGATGCTTTGAGATGTAATTTAGACTTTGTTCTTCTTAAAACCTATCTGCTAACATAATTCATCCGTCATCATTGAAAATTCTTTCTTTCTTATATTAGCCTTTTTCTACTAATTGTTGGTACGCTAATAGATCTTTGAGTCAGAAGTCCAAAAAAATTAACTTCGCATCAAATAGACTTTTGTAGCTCAAGATATTCAAATCAGAATGGTCGAAGATCAACATTGGCAAAATGTAAGAATTTGACTTTGAAGGCTGCAATTTCCATGCTATTTATTTTTATTTCCATAGCTTTCTAGAAAGGTATAGATGATAGAGTTCTAATATCATTTTAATCACTTCATTTTGACCTCTAGAGCTCAAGCTCTGCGTAAAATATCAATTGAAGGTCAAATATATCAATTACCTCAAATTTACTCCTTTTTTAATCTTTAATCTAAAACTATCTCCAAAACCTAATCATATAATATCAAGGCATTTTATATATAAAACATAGACAAAACACTAGATAAATGTGTGTAAGACTATCAAATAATATGGTTACATCAGTATTGATGACTTAGAAGATGATGGTTTTGAAGATGAAACCATAGGCTATAAAGAAGGTTTTTCAACATCTTAGAATCTGAAAGGATTTTAAGTATACACCCAGTGGTCAATTTGGTCAGAGTGGAGATTTTAGGCATCGCAATGACTAAGGTGGAGAGTTAGGTACTATTAACTTAAAAAAAACATGTTTTCTAAGGAAATAATGATCTAAAGGTATATTTGAAGTGGAAAAAAAGGTTGAATGGATCTTTGACTGTCATCACTACATTGAACATAAGAAGATAAAACTTGTTGCCCTTGAGTTTATAAATTATGCACTAATATGGTGAGATCATTTTGTTTTGAATAGGCAAAGGAATTGTGAAATACCTATTAAATCATGGGATGACATGAATGTCATCATGAAAAAAAAAATTATTCTTAATTATTACTGTAAAGAGCTCTTCAAGAAATTGCATACCTTATCAAGGTTTAAAAATTATGGAAGATTACCACAAAAATATAGAGATTGCAATGGTTAGGTTAATTTGGTTGAAGATGGAGAAGCTACTATGGCTACGTTACTTTATGGGCTGAATAAAGAGATTACTAATGTGGTGGAGCTGCAAAATTATGTAGAGCTAGAGGACATGGTTCACATGGCTAAGAAGGTAGAACGACAAGTAAAAATAAGAAGTAATATTCGACCAACATCCTATTTCGGCTTCTCATTTACATGGAAGCCAAATCTGAAGAGAAAAGAGGTTGTTCAACCAAAACTCTTTATTCATATTAAGGGTTGTTTATTTTGGCGGTACAACCGCCGTTTGCTCAAAATTCATTTTTTTTTTGCATTTTAAATAAAAATATTTTGGTGTTTTTAAATCATTTTGATGTGCTGATGTCAAAAATAATTTTAAAAAAATATCATTTTGATGTATTTCTAAATGAAAAGCACTTTCAAAAGCAATCGCAACCGCCCTTCCAAACAGGCTATAAGGCCAAACAAACTATCTAAGCCTAAAAATAATGCTCTTATGGATAGAAAAGGTAAATTTGAAACTCAACCTATGTTAGATAGAGATATTAAATGATTTAAATGTTTAGTGAAGGGGCACATTGTTTCTCCATGTCCAAACAAAAGAGTTATGCTTATAAAAGATGATGGGGAGATTGAATTTGAAAGTGAGAAATCTTACTTAAGATGCCACCTTTGAAAGATTATAGTGATGAGGAGATTGCATATCCTGTTAAATAGGAGTCCTTAGTTATGAGGTGAGTGTTAAATGTGCAAATTAAAGAAGATGATATAAACCAACAACGAGAAAATATATTCCATAGATGATTTCACATCCAAAACAAGGTATGTAACATGATAAAGAATGGGCGTGGTTGTACTAATATAGCTAATGATACTCTTGTTAAGAAATTGATTATGAATTGTGTTAAACATCCTAAGCCTTATAGATTACAATGGTGGAATGAATATGTGGAAATCAAAGTAACAAAGAAATAATGATTTTATTTGCGATTAGGAAGTAATCTGATGAGATTATATATGATGTGGTTTCAATACATGTTAATTACTTACTTTTAGGGTGTACATAATAACTCAATTGGAAGGCAATTTGTGTTGGGTTTAGAAATAGGTATATTATTCTAAAAGATGGTGAAACCATCACTCTTTTACATCTTTCTCCAAACAAGTGTATGATGATTAAATAAAATTATAAAATAAATATGAGGATGAGAAGAGTGAAAATTCATGTGAGGACATGGAATAGAGAAAACCACTAGATTCAGTTAAAACTAAATAATTAAGTAAACTAGATGAAAGTGGAGATAAAACTCAAGGAGTAAATAAAGTAAGCATATGTGAAGATAATAGTGTGACAAAATTACATAAACACCTGAATCTTTATGCAAAGAAAACTCAAATTTGATCTGGATTTTTCATTAACAAGGTTATGATCTTACTTGTGTATAAGAGGTTTACTTTAATGCTAATGAACTCGAATTTCTTGTTCCTAGTGTGATTGTTCCTTTGTCACAAGAGTTTGATATTGTCTTCTCTAAAGACATGCCTAGCAGATTACCTCTTTTAAGGAGAATAGAACATCAAATTGACCTTTTACATGAAGTTTTAATTCCAAATTGATCAGCCTATAGAAGCAACCTTAAGAAGGAGAATGAGCTTCAAAGGCAAGTAGATGAGTCTAGTGATGAAAAGGTATATTTGTTAGATTATGAGCCTTTGCGTCATGCCTATGTTACTCATGTCTAAAAAGGATAGAGCTTAGAGGTTGTGTCTTAACTATCATGCTATCAACAACATAATGGTAAAGTCTAGACATTTTATTCCTAGGCTTTATAACATGTTAGATGAGTTATATGGATCATGTATTTTCACTAAAATTGATTTAAAAAATGGCTATAATCATATTATGATGAGAAGTATGGTTGTTCCTTGGTTATAAGAGTTTGATATTGTCTTCTTTGTAGACATGACATGCCTAACGGATTATGTCCTTAAAAGGGAATTGAACATCATATTGACTTTGTACCTGGAGCTTCGATTCCTAATTGATCAACCTATAAAAGCCACTGCAAGGAGACAAATAAGCTTTAAAGGCAAGTAGATGAGTTAATGATGAAAGGATATATTCATGAGAGTATGAGCTCTTGTGTCAAGCCTGTGTTATTCGTGTCTTAAAAGGATAGAACTTGGAGGATGTGTGTTAAATCTCGTGTTATGAATAACAAAACGGTAAAGTATAGACATTTTATTCCTAGGCTTGATGATATACTAGATATGTTATATGGATCATGTATTTTCTCTAAAATTGTTTTAATAAGTGGGTATTATCATATTATGATGAGAGAAGGTGATGAATGAAAAAGAACGTTTAAGACCAAAAAAAAATGGTTTGTATGAATGGTTAGTCATGTCATTTGGACTTTAAATTCACATGGTATGTTTATAAGGTTAATGAATCATATTTCACGTGCCTTCATAGGAAAATTTATGGTTGTTTACTTTGATGACATCCTAATCTATAATAAGAACTTGAATGAGCATCATTATCATTTGCATAATGTACTTAGTGTATTATGTAAGAAGAAATTATATGTTAATCTTAATAAATTCACCTTTAGTATGAAAAATATTGTGTTAATTGGATATATAGTTATTGCACAAGGTATTGATAAGGATGAGGAGAAGGTTAAGATCATTAGAGATTGTCCTACACCTAAGTCTGTGATGGAGGTTAGAAGTTTTCATGGACTTGCTAGTTTTTATAGACAATTTGTAAAGGGATATTAGTACTATTACAAGTTTTAATGAAAATAGTTACAAAGTCAATTGGATTTAAATAGGATGATGTATATGATAAAGCTTTTAATTTACTGAAAGATAAACTATGTTATGCGTCTGTTTTAGCTTTGTTAGAGTTTACAAAATCTTTTGAAGTTGAATATGATGCATATTCAGTGAAAAACTTAATGAAATGACATTGAACTACCCTATGTATGACAAGGAGATTTATGCCTTAGTGAGAATATTGGAGACATAACAGTATTACCTTTAGCCTTAAGAGTTCATAATACATTAAAATCATGAATCCTTAAATCAATTGAAAGGGCAAGGTAAGTTGATTAGAAGACATGTTAAATATGTTGAATTTCTTGAAACCTTACTATATATGATCAAGTATAAGCAAGGGAAAAGCAATTGTGGCTGATGCACTTTCATACATGTTCTTTTATCCACTTTAGATGATAATGTTTCATCCTTTTAAAAGTATTACAGGCTTGATGGATATTTGTTTAAAGGAATTGTTTTGTGTATTCCATTGAGTACCATGCCTGAATTATTTGTACATGAAACACATAGGGGCGGGTTTCACTCTTGTAGCTCTTTCTCCAAAACAAGTATATGATGATCAAATAAAATTAAAAAATGACTCTAAGCATGGGAAGAGAGAAAATTTATGTGAAGGCATGGGAGAGAGAAAACCGTCAGATTCAGTTAAGACTAGACAATTAAGTAAATGGGATGAGAGTGTAGATAAAAGTTGAGGAGTGAAAAAAGTAAGCATATGTGAAGATAATAGTATGATAAAATTACAGAAACAATCTAAATTTTATACAAAAGAAACTCAATTTATATCTGGATTTTCACTAACAAGGCGGTGATCTTAGTTGTATATAAGGAGGCTTACTTTAATGCTAACGATCTTTAAATTTGTTGTTCCTAGTATGGATGTTCCTTTGTTGCGAGAGTTTGATTAAAGAAATGACATGTCTAACAGATTACATTATTTAAGCGGAATTGAACATCAGATTGACTTTGTACTT
>CM055438.1:581283-599226 GCA_029228465.1 Salix viminalis
GATTCCTAATTGATCAACCTATAAAAGCAACCTTTAGGAGACGAAGGTTATTTAAAGGCAAGTAGATGAGTTGATGATGAAGGGATATATTCATGAGAGTGTGTGCCCTTGAGTCATGCTTGTGTTACTCATGTCTAAAGACGATAAAACTTGGAGGATGTGTGTTAAATCTCGTGTTAACAATAATATAATGGTAAATTGTAGACATCTTATTCCTAGGCTTTATGACATGCTTGATAAGTTGTATGAATCATTTATTTTCTCTAAAATTAATTTAAAAAATGGGTATCATTATATTATGATGAGAGAAGGTGATGAATGAAAAACAAAATTTAAGAGCAAACATGGTTTGTATGAATGGTTAATCATGTTGTTTGGAGTTACAAATGCATCTAGGAGGTTAAATAATCATAATTTGCGTGCATTCAATTGGAAAATTTGTGGTTGTGTACTTTGATGACATCCTAATCTATTATAACAACTTGAATGAGCATCTTGATCATTTCTTAGTGTACTTAGTGTATTATGTAAGAAGAAATATGTTAATCTTAATAAATGCACCTTTTACATGAAGAAGATTATATTTCTTGGATATACAGTAATTGCACAAGGCATTGAGATAGATGAAGAAAAGGTTAAGGTCATTTGAGACTGGTTTACACTTAATGAGATAACATTGAACTACCCTACGTATGATAAGGAACTTTTTGCCGTGGTGAGAATGTTGGAGATATGACAACATTACCTGTGGCCCATGGATTTCATAATACATTCATGAATCCTCTAATCATTTGAAAGGAAAAGGTAAGTTGAGTAGGGGATATGCTAAAGGGGTTGAATTTATTGAATTATTTTTATATGTGATGAAGTATAAGAAAGGGAAAAAAAATATTGTGGCTAATGCACTTTTCATGCAGGTATGTTTTTTTATCCACTTCAGATGCTAGATTGTTAGGATTTAAACACATAAGAAATTATACAAGAATGATAATGATTTTGCTACAATTTTTTTGCATATAAATTTTTAGCCTTTGGAAAGTATTACAAGTTTGATGGATACTTATTTAAAGGAAAATGTTTTGTGTGTTCCATTGAGTACTATGCATGAATTATTTGTACGTGAATCATATGGAGGTGGGTTAATGGGGGTATTTTGGTGTTATTAAGACTTTAGTTGTGTTGCATGAGTATTTTTTTGGCCAAAAATGAAAAAACATTTGCAACGCATATGTGATAAATACATATAATATAGAAAAAGAAAGTATAGGGATTTAACCATATGGCTCATATACCCCTTTTCTTTTATCTAAGGAACCATGGGTAGACATTTCAATGGATTTCATATTAGGTTTACTTAGGTCCAAACAGGATAGGGACTCAATTTTCATAATTGTAGACAAGTTTTTGAAGATGACACATTTCAGACCTTGTCATAAAATCGATGATACAATCAATATTGCTTATTTGTTCTTTACGGAGAAAGTACAACTTTATGGGGTCCTTATAAGTATTGTTTCTAATATAGATGTTAAGTTCCTTAGTTACTTTTGGAAAGTATTGTGGGGGAAAATGGACACCAAGTTGTTATTTTCAACTACATGTCATCCACAAATAGATGAACAATCCAAAGTAGTTCATAGAGCTATAACATAACTTTTACATGTTGTCATTCAAAACAACTTAAAAAATTAGGAAGACTATTTGTTATTCATAGAGTTTGCATATAATTGTAGCATGCATTCTTCTACTGAATTTTCACCATTTGAGATTATATATGGATTTAACCTTCAACTATCATGAATTTGATTCCTTTACATATTGATGAAAGGGTTGGCTTAGATGTAAATCATAAAGCACATGTAGTGAAGACACTACATAAGAGTGTTCAGAAACAAATTGAAAATAGGAATCATGTGTATACAAATAAATCTAATAACAAACGCAAACATGTTATACTTACGCCCGATGATTGGGTTTGGGTGCATATATGCAAGAGGCAATTTGTGGCCCAACGAAAAGTCTAAGTTATATGCACGAGGAGATAGGCCATTACATATCTTGAAAAGGATAAATAATGTTGCATATAAATTTGACTTTCTAAATGAGTATGGTGCTAGTGTTACCTTTAATATTTATGATTTTACTTTATTTTATGTAGGTAATGAAGATTGGAGGTTGAATCCTTTTGAAAAGAGAGGGGATGATGTCATTGACCTATTAGCGGCGCCAAATGGACCTATTATAAGAGCTATCTAAAATAAACTTAAAGAGACATTGAATGAGCTAGTTCAACACAAATGAAGTAAGATGGATCTGAAAGGATAAGGACGACTATGGAGCTTAAAGGGCAACCTCTAATTCATCTTATTCAAGTCTAGTAAAAGGTCTAATCTAAGTTTTAAAGAGAGTTGATGTGTTTGACTCTAAGCTAGCCTTGATTTGGGCTTATTTTTTCTTGTATCACAAGGAGTCCAAGTCAGCATAATATTCTCTTAGATAGTAAGAAAATTCAGTCAGATCACTTCCTAAAGTATAAGGGATTTTTAAAATTCAAATGAAGAAGTTTCCTAGTCTACAAAGGTAACTAGTGAGTTGTTAGATTTGTTTCCCAAGCTTTAGAGGATTATTTAATGATTCTCCTAGTCTATAAAACCCATTAAAGTCAACAACTAAAAACAACTATTTATATCATTATTTATTCAACTCTTACACATAATTTCTAAGGTAAACAAGGAAAAAAATGTGATAACATTGAAGACAAAATCAAACTTCTTTTATCTTATTTATATGTGGCAACAACTGCAAAGCTTTTGTTTTAAATTTTATTTTGTGTTTTAGGGTTAATAAATATCAATTCAACTTAGATACGTAGGGATTTAGGTATGATTGTAAGTAGACTTTATACAAGTCTATATCTTTAAATATTCTAGAGCTTAGCTTAGATTAAAAACACATATATAACCTTAGTTTTAGATTTGTTTTTACTTCATGTTATTCAAATTACATACCTCAACTTTATGTGCTTGTGAGAGTGAGAATTCTATCTTCATAGGTTCTCTAAGGCACTGGAAATGACTTATTGAGGCTCAACTAACTTTATGGTATTATGTCATACTTCTCGTTCGTGTCTAGATACATGTAATCTTGGTGTCACACTCCTATCAAATTTGATTTACTTGATTTTTCAGGAGTTGAATCGTTTGCATGTGGGTGGTTTAACCGTGTGATTAAGAGTTCAGCATCAATATATTTGTGTCAACTTATTAAGGAACCTAATGTGTCACACACATAAGAGCCATTAGTCAATAATTAAAATAGAATGATTAATCAAATGTGACTTGATAATAAATAGATTTTAGAAATTTAGGACTAGAATGTAATTATAAGAGGGTATTATAATTCTAAACCTATAAATAATCAAGTAAGGATTTTATTAAATAAATTTCTAGAATTAGCCTAAAATAATGTGTGATATTATTTATGAGGAAAATTGATATGTTTTTTATTTATTTATTAAGCTTTTTATGTTTGTCTATAAATAAAATGTTATGCTTCTAATTTTCTAAGTGAAGGTAATGGTGAAAAAAACTATATTATTTAATATTTTTTCAAATGTTATATTCTTCCAAAAACTTTAATTCATTAAGCTAATTAAAAACAATCTCAAGAATCGCAATATTTGTTTGTCGGCCACCAATGAATTTGTCCGGCAGGAAATTACTGATATTTATTGTCGGAAATCATTCAGTCAACAATGCCTGACAAAGACCCCAAATCAATTTAGAGCCGCAAAAAGAAAAAAAACGAAAGAAAAAAAGCCGAGTAAATCTAGGATAGGATCATGAGTCATGCATAGCGACAGCAACCCCTTGAAACTGACTCCGTATCCGTTTCCCAGCACTAGAACACACACACGTTTTATAAATGGTTGTCGAAGATGACAAAATAACACTGCTTATATCAGAAGACTCTGCCAAAGCTTATCGCATAAACACTTCTTACTATGCATGCAAACTGAAAAGAACTGAGATATTATTATTATTATATATTTGTATCAGCTGTAGTTTTCATTATTTAATATACGTGGGCTCCAAGAAAAATAATATCTTCACTTTCAATAAGAAAATAATGAGCTCCACTTCTGAGTAGTATCAACTTGCCATTATCCATCCAGCTCTCTTCACAGACCGCTCACAGGATTCCATTGCAATAATCGAAACTTGAAAACCTCCTTCTCATCATTAATATTTGAAGTGGAAGGCCAGAAAATAGAGTCTAATTTGCTCACGGCTATAAAAGAGGATATATATTGTGCGAACAACTTGAGTTTTTAAGATGTATTTTTTAACTCAAACTCGAAACCTGCTATTCAGATCTCAAATTTTTTATCATTAAGTCATGACCCTTGAGAAATGGATGGAGAGATGATAACTCTAGATTCCTATATTGTATGTTTAGGTGTAGGGATGATCTTAAGCTTAAGTATGTTGAGTCTAATGTTCTAGTTCCAAAAACACATTGGTGTAGCACATAACTAAGTTCAAAAGAGTTAGAAAAAAGTTAGATCTATTATCTTGCCAGATTTAGATTTATATGCACTTAAGTCTAACACTTAGTTAGAGATTTTGATATTTCTTCTTACTAATTTTATTTTCCACGGGTTCAACCTCTTGAAATTTAATGAAATATCATCTTTGTGTAAATTATGATAATCCATCAATTATAATATAGTATTTTTACTTGAAAGCAAATAATATATGGTGCATGGAGATATGTTAGAGAATAATATAAATCATATTATGGGGCCTCACTTACAAGCTTAAGCTTTTAGGTGAGATGGTTCCTTAACATGGTATCAGAGCCTTGTTGACCCAGCGGTTGCGAGTTCGAATTTCACCATCCTCATTCTATTTGATAAAAATCAAGCACAAGGTGATGTGGGCTCATGCAAGTTTCAAGCCCAAAGGGCTTTCACTTGAGAGAGGGTGTTAGAGAATACTATAAATCATATTATAGGACCTCACTTACAAAGTTAAACTTTTAAATGAGGTGATTTCTTAACAAGACATTCCATCAAATCAAACTATCAAAACCTTTAAGTCCCATCAACATTTGTTCCCATCACTAGACCATCCATGTGGTGTTACCTTTTCTCCGCATATATATTCATCCTTCGATATAGACAAGCATGAAAAATACAGTTGTCTAAAAATTGTTAGAGATTTCTAGATGAGCATGAACTATTAGGAAAAACAAAATGGATGCCTACTTCACATATAATGCAGGGGAAATAACTTGTCTTTTTTCGAACAATTATTAATAGGATTTTATCAACAAGCAAATGTTTATTTTTTAATTGACAATTTTTTTTTCATATATCTATTCTATTCTACAAAATATAATCAAATAGATGTCTAATTTTTTAAAATATATTCTAATTTGTTTATTACATTTTTTTTTGCAAGTGTTTATTTTTAATATATATTTTTATTAACTACTGGTAGGTTCATTGATTATCTTTAAGAAAAAAACTTAAGTAAGAATTATGAAATTTGTTGGAATAGTTGCATTGAATAAACTTCCTCAAAGTATTTAGAAGAATGAACTTATTAGATATATTTTAGAGTATGGTTAATGTTATTTTTTAAAATATTTTATATTTAAAAATGTATTAAAATAATATTTTTTTTATTTTTTATTTTTTAACATTATCACTTTGAAGAATCACTTTAGTAGTTTGGCATACACTGATGAATTTATTTGTCGGGAAATTCATGATATATATTGTCGGAAGTGATTCAATCAATTGTCAGACAAACATCTTAGGACCGTAAAATGAAAAATGAATAAATAAAGAAACAGCTAGACAGACGGCGGTAGGCCCCCAACATTTGTTTCATTATCCGGACTATCCAACTTGCGGTTGCTTTGCTCCACATATTATTGATTTTTGCTAACGACAACATATGAAAAGACATCTACGTGTCAAGATATGGTGAAGAGATATCCAGTTGAACTATTAAAGAAAACAAAAACAATGTTAAATTATCGAAAATATTTGTAATAATTTATCAGCACATATTTTATTCCTGTCAAGAAATCGGAAATCTCTCCGGCAAGGAGTGTTGAATCAGCACATATTTTACTCAATAAATTATTTGTGATCTCTCACTTTATTCCTTTAATGATTATGGTTTCCATAATTATTGAAATCTGGGAGCGGCGTATGATTGGTGCGAGCAGCCGAATGGATGATATTACTTTGTGGAGTGCTATGATTTTTTTATCCGAGAGGGGACAGGAGGAGGATATTCTTTTCTTGGATACATCAAAGTGGAGCCCACGTTTAATAAAGAGAGGAAAGACATACAAATATTATATTTTATTAATATGGAGTGACCAGGTTCAGTGAACCTGAAACGCCTTTTCAACCTCTCTTCCTGGACTATGGGTGTGTGTGGGTATTGCGGTTGTTATTGTGGTTGAGGTTGAAAAAAATCAGTTTTATAAAAAGTATTTTTATTGTGGTTTAAAACAAGCAGTAAAGTATTTGGTTAAAATTATGGTTGAGTTTGAGGTTGAAAAAAAACAGTTTTGTGTGTTTGATTATTATGTTTTTCATATTGCTGTCAACATTTAAAATTACTTTAAAAACACACACACACACACACACACACACACACACACACACACACACACACACACACACACATATATATATATATATATATATATATATATATATATATATATAAAAAAATTATATATTAATAATTAATAATCATAACAATAAAATATAATTAATAATTCATTAACAAAACAGACATTTGTTTTGGATACAATGCAATTTTTAAATTATTTTAATATTAAAAATATATTTTTTATATTAATATACATATATTATGTAAACATTATTTATATTTTAATTAAATTTTAGATTATTTTAATATTAAGATATATTAATTTTAATATTAAAATTTATATTTATTATCTCCCAAAATTTTCCCAAAGCATGAACCGCTGATTCCCCTCGCTCCCAGGAGACTCACCGCATGGAAAGCAGTCATTTGCTGCTTTCCGTGAACTTGTGTTTTGTTAATATTTTGGGTGGGTCCCATGACCACAAAACCTGCTTTTCTTATGTAACCAAACGACAAAGCTACTGTTTTTTTTCAAACCTTGGTTTGTACCTCAATACCAAACAGACACTATATTCTACAACTATCGGCATTTAGTGTCTGTTTGGAGTGGTGCTACTGTTCTTTTAAAAAATATTTTTTTGTTTAAAAATATATTAATTTTTTTATTTTATATTTTAAAATTCATTTTTAACTTTAACACCTGAAAATGATTTTAAAATATCAAATTTTTTAATATAAAAAAATAATAAAAAGAAAATTCAATTTTTTTCTAAAAAAACTTTTTAAATAGAGTGGCAAACACCCAATTAAGCCAACACAAAAAAAACACAGAGGTTTCAGGAATGGGTTTTGCATTGTGTTTTCTTGTATCAAGAGGGACAAAGAGTTCCTTTGTTTTCTCATGATCAATACACTTCATGCTGATTTTTTTCTCTCATGATTTACGGATTGTTTTTGTTGGGAAAATAAAAAAGGTACATAAAACCACGAAAATGGAAATGGTAGCCCAAATTAATCCCCTGCGGATTAAAATGGAAATGATTTCCATTTTTCATACATATTTAGAATACTAGTTTTTTTAGTATTTGACTACCAATTTAACTTAGAGGATGTTTTAAAATATAGTTACGATTGTTTTTTATTTAGAAATTTATTAGAATATTATTTTTTTATTTTTTAAAAATTATTTTGATACAAGCACATAAAAAATTCTATAACACTAAAAAACAATTTATCTAAAAAAATTATATTTTTAAAAGTATTTTTGGAGTGTTTCCCAAAAAATTCCCTTAGCATTTAATGAATATAATTATAGTGGTTGAAAGGATAAAAGAAGACACAAAAATAAGGAAGATATCAAAAACGAGATGGAGGAAGAAACAGTAGGATACGTCGATAAACTGAAGGATAATAAAATTCATTACGTGGAAACTAATAATTCCTAGCCTAGGAGGCAATGTAATAATAAATAAACATAAACTCATAAGAGAATTCTATTTGAACTAATTTCTAAATTTTCAATGAACCATGTCACGAAGGTGTTTTTTCGCGCCCCACCGTCCCTTTGTTGAGAAGGAGAATGGCGCGCGGTGAAAAAAAGAGTGTTTTATAATCGTAAGAATTACAACTATAATTATTAGAAGTCACCACTTAGTATTAAGGTCATTAGAAACCTATTGGTCTGCAAGAGTCTGGGTAAGGGGACTTGTTATGCAAGGGAAAGACGCATAACCTCCAGTTGTACCCCACATAAAGATAAGTTGCATTGTTGTTTGATTTAGAAAATCATACAAATAATATATTTTATTTCACCTTTTTTTCTTCGATGATATCTCACGTTTTCAATGAATTTATCAAATGTTTTATTTAGAAAATCATACAAATAACAATCACAGCAAAAAGTATTATTAATTTTGAAAATAAATTATTTATTTAAAATAAATTATATTATTATATTTTTTTATGCTAATGTCAAAATTAAATTTTTAAAAATATATTTTAATATATTTCTAAGTTAAACTCATTTTAAAAAACAAACACTATTATAATATTATACTTGTTACTATATAAAAAGCTCGTTTGATATTATAATAGTAATTATTTCTTAAGATATTTTTATTTATAAATATATTAAAATAATATTTTTAAAAAATTTAATTTTGATATGGTATAACAAAATAATAATTTAAAAATATAAAAAAACTTAATTAAAATACACATTTTTTGTAAATTTTAATTAACCAAATATAAAATTACATTATAAAGTATATCTATTAATATAAAAGAGACAATAAATATAATATTAAAATTCAGATCTTAAAACAATTAAATTTTTGACCCATAAATTAAAAACTCCGACAAAAATATATTTACTACATTAGAAATCAACAACCCAACAACTCACACCCTAGGCGCGCCTCACCTCAAATCCAGAACAAGAGAAAGCCGAAGAGAACATGACATGGAGCCTCGTGGACTGAGAAGGATGCATTGATAGAGTGTCAATTCGAGCGAAAAAGAAGACTTGAAACTGAGAAATGTTGGATCATTAATTCAATATTGGGTTTATATGAGAATAATTATATATTTGTGGATTGTCAAATAAGGTGAAACCTAATTAAAAATAATCTACTAAATATTTTTTAGGCAATTGCGTTTTGGTGTATTTAATAGGGTGTGAACCTTTAATGTGTAGAGATTATGGAGTTATTCCTATTTTAGTGATGGGCTAAAATAGGAATACTAAAGGGTGAGAATGCCAAAAGGCATGAATGTCAAAAGGCACGAATGTCAAAAGGCACTTGGTTGTCTATATATATGGTTATGGTCCCCAGATTACACGTACTCATTCATTCTTATACTGACATCCCATTATCAGAGAGAAAATAAGAAAGGTAGAGAGAATCAAAAAGGCTCTTTAAGGTGAACGTGTTAATCCGGAAGGTCATTCGTACTACTCTAAATAGCGACTTCGGGATATGGATTCAGGTACGCTTCCACTTTATAGTTTATGCAGTTTATGTGTTTTTGATAATTCGACATGAACATCATTTCTTTATGCTATGAAATGCTAGATATAACAAGAAAACCCACGAAAAAAACTCATCGAAACTGCAGTGGATTCACATACCGTATTTTAATAACAACTCATTTTTTTCTTAATATATGTATTTCGTAAGATAAAATTTAGTAACCCACTCAAACTCTCTCCTGCTATGTCTATTTACCTCCATTTCTTCCCTCCAAGTCCTAATAGCCACCAACACAAAAACATCTGTAAAATCAAAAGCTTTAGTACCCAGCCAATCCAAGCCCACACCATCCATAAACAACAACAATTAGATGAAAAGGATGCGTTTCCAGCTTCGTTACCACTCTATAAGAAAAACCCACGAGCCATTTACAAAGACATTCAAAGATTTTTAAGGCAAAACAAGCTTAACACTAACCATAATGGACTATATAGACCAACCAGGAATTCCATTTAAGTTTATTGCTACTAAAAAATGGATTGGTTATCGAGCATCAAATCCGTTATAGATAATATTAAAATCCATTACTAAAAAATATTAACAATAAACTTTATATCAAAAATTATCCATTACAAATTAATGGATGAAAAATATGCGTTTTTCAACTTCGTTACAACTTTATAAGAAAAACCAACGAGACATTTACAAAGACTTTCAAAGATTTGTCAGGCTAAACCAGCTTAAAGAAGCACTTACCATCATGGTCTATATGGACCGCCAAGTCATCCCATTTAAACCTATCACTACTAAAATATGGATTGATTATCAATGATTAAATCCTTTGCAAATAACATTGAAATCCATTACTAAAAGACATTAGCAATGGACTTTGCATCAAAAATTATCTGATACAAATATGGTTGGTGTGAACAAGTGGATGGATAATGGTGAGTTTGTAAATAAACTTGTATTTGATAGTTTTTCTTCAACTTTTGAATTGTGTTCATTATTTTCTTGTAGGCAAATGGATGGCTTAGCCAATAAGAACTACATATTAGGATTTCTTCTTCGATAGAGCCTTTATGTAATGTTAGAAGTGATGAAGTATAAATACCGTATAAAATACATGCATATACTCTAGAATATAGCAGTGTGTTCTAGAGTATATAGAAGTTTGTTAGAAGGAATATTATATGGTTATATAAAGGACAGTAAGTCACGGGTAATGTATGTAGTGAAAATAGGAAACAATAATACATTTTGAATATTTCATTTCCCTTTTTTTCTCTCGTCTTCTTTACTTCTCTGCAAGAGCTCAGATTAAATCTTTCTATTCTTCCTTGAAATCATATTATCAAATATATAATCCAACAGTCTCAACATGGTATCAGAGCTTATTCATTCTCACTCATATTGATTGATCCAGTTTCTTTGATTCTGCAAACTCAAATCCTTCAAAATTACTGTTCATCTTCTCAAAAATAATTCATAAATTGTCTCAGTTGAGGTTTTACAAATTATTCAGTGATCAATTCTCACTAATTTAAATCCTTTTTCTTTACATTTCTCAATTAAAACACTCTACACTCTGTTGATTCCACAATGGTGACTGCTGCACAATTACAGATTCTTAAGTCTCCGATTCCCAACCTTGTGTCCACCATTTCTACATCTGTCAATGTGAAGTTAGATAAATCCAACAACTTAAATTGGAACTTTTAAATACAACTACAACTTGAAAGTAATGGCATATTTGGATTTGTGGATGGGTCTCAACCATGCCCTTCTTCTACAGCTTCATAGGGTACTAATATATCTTCTTCTTCTTCTTCTGATGTTGAATGCGATGAAATGATGATATGGAAAATGCATGATAGAGTTGTCATGCAACTAATTACAACTACTTTATCTCCAGTAGCAATGTCTTGTGCCATAGGGATTATTAGTTCTAAGGATTTATGGTAGTGATTGAAAGAACAGTTTTCAACTGTTTCTAAGACTAGTATCTTTCAACTAAAATCTAATTTGCAGAATATTAGGAAAGGTACTGATTCTATAAGTCAATACTTACTAAAAATTAAAGAAGCCCGAGATTATCTATTAGCAGCAAGGGTATTTTTTGCTGATAAAGATATAGTTATTTTGGCGTTGAATGGACTGCCTCCTGAGTATAACACTTCTCGATGTGTTGTTAGAGGAAGAGAGAATGTAATTTCCTTAAAAGATTTTCGATCACAACTCTTGGCTGAGGAAATTATAGTGGAGAATAGCATTGGGAATAATCCTACATATCTTGTTGCAATGAACACAACCTCAAAACCTCATATATGCCGTAGTCATGGTTTTAACACATATGATAGTGGTGGTGGTGGTTATAGATCCTATAATAGGAATAGAGGCAGAGGATAATATAATCAAGGCCAGAGAGGATTTTTTCAGGAGGGGCCCCTATGTCTGTGAAACCAAATGTAGTACCAGTCACACCTCTCAGTGGTCTTGATACATTTTCTCCAGCCTTCCCTACTGTCCCATATCATTCAGCAGCTGGTTCTAGTGTTCCTATCTATCAACTATGCAATAAAGAGGGACACATAGCCCCAGTTTGTGGCTTCAGGAGATATGAACGACCTAGGTGTAATGTGTGTGGTAAACCCAATCATTCCACATGGTACTGTTTTTACAATGAACATGGTCCTAATTTCATTGGCAATGGTAATGGGTCCGAAGCTGTTCCACCTCTGCAAAATCAGCATCATGTCATGTACACCATACAAAATGCATATTCATCTTTATAGCAACCCTCAACACAGGCAGTATCTCTAGTTTGGATTGCAGATTCAGGAGCTACGAATCACATGACACCTGACTTGGCTAATCTGACATCAAGCTCTTCTTATCCCACAACAGATTCTGTCCAAACAACAAATGGTGAAGGTTTGATAGTATCTCATGTTGGCACTGCCATTATTCCTACACCTAATCATGCAATCAAATTGAATTTTGTATTGTGTATGCCAAAGCTATCTCAGAATTTATTGTTAGTTCATCAAATTTATGTGGATAACAACTGTAGGGTAATTTTCGATGCCTTTTGTTTTTGGATTCAGGACAAAGCCACGGGAAGAATACTGTATAAAGGGCTGTGTTGCAATGACCTCTATCCTCTTCCATCTTTCCTTACTCAGACTGCTTTCACTTCTCTTGGATTTTCAGCTCAAGCTTATAGTGGTCAGTTCGTCCTGCCTTCTACCTGACATCATAGATTAGGCCATCCTACCAATAAGATTGTCCAGCTAATGCTACACAAAGCATGTATTCCATGCTCCTTAGATAAATGTTCTGATGTATGTGTTAGTTGTTTAAAGGGCAAGTTTTGTAAACTGCCTTTCTATCCCAGCACACATACTTCTGTCTCACCTTTCAATCTTATACATAGTGATCTTTGGGGTCCTTCAACTAGCATTTCTGTTGATGGATACCGATACTATGTACTCTTTGTTGATGATTTCTCTCGGTTTTGTTGGTTATTTCCTCTTATCAATAAAAGTGATGTTTGTTCTGTTTTTGTTAATTTCTATCACTATGTTCAAACACAATTCTCATGTTCCATTAAAATTCTACAAAGTGATGGTGGTGGTGAATATATGAATAAATCCCTTCAAAATTGCTTGCACACAAAAGGCATTATTCATCGTAAATCTTGTCCATATACACCTGAACAAAATGACTTAGTTGAACGAAAACACAGACATCTTATTGAAACAACCATTACTTTGCTTCAGCATGCTAAATTGCCTCATCTTTTTGGACTTTTGCTGTACATATAGCATCCTTTCATATTAATCAAATGCCATCTGTTGTTCTAGTTCACAAATTTCCTTTTGAACTATTGTTTGGCAAACTTCCTCTTATTTCTCATTTACGAGTTTTTGGGTGTGCATGTTTCCCATTGTTGCGCCTTTATCTTCAAAATAAATTGCAGCTCAAGACCATAATGTGTGTGTTTCTAGGATATGCCTCTAACTATAAAGGGTACATTTGCTATGATGTTTCTAAGAAACGTTACTATGTTTCTAGACATGTTATCTTTAATGAGGATGTTTTCCCATATTCTGAGCTAGTAACCACTCACAAAGTGTCTAATACATCAGTTACATCTTCTTCTATGCCTAGTCTGTCTATTGTGACACCCACCAATATCATCACATTACCTCCCTCCTCTGTTATGTCTCATAGTCATCATGGTTCTGTTTTGGCTTCCTCATCATCCTCTGAGTCCATTGCACCTACTGCTTTACCTTTTGCATCTATTCTTATGGCTTCTGAATTCAGCAAAGGTATGCATTATGAACCCTGCACTTCAACTAAGCCCTTTCGGCTTGAAGATATTTCTGTTGTTCTTCATATTCCTTCCATGAATGTGCATCCTATGCAGACTCGCAGTAAGAGTGGTTTGGCTATGAAGAAGGTTTGTCTTCACATAATTTCACAAATTTTACTATATTAATTCTCAAATTTAATATTTCTTTTTTATAGGCCTAATTCAATAAGAGGTTAACTCACTATCACTATTTGAGGTTGGAAAGGCCTTCAAACTAGGCTTAAAATAATATTTTAAATATATTTTTTAATTTTGGATTTATATATTTTGTCAAACTAATTTAGGATTTTAGCTTATTTAAAGATTTATAAATCTATAAAAGAAGCATACTAAGTTAGAGTGAAATATTTTGTAATGGAATACAAATTAGGATTTTGGGTGTTAAATTTTTTTTTATATATATCTTTGTTTTCTTTGTGCTTGCTTTTCTCTTATCATGTTCGGCTATGCCACACACCTCTCAAGTAAATGTTTTTTTGACTTGAGAAATTTCATATATTAATCAATATCTTGAGATCAAACACATTATTGTTTAGTCATTAAGATCTATTATCATGTTTATTATATTAAACTAAGTTTTAAGCTATTAAGTGATGTTATTAAATTATTTTAAGTTTTTCTTAGTTAGATAGTGTTGCAAACAATATAAATATTCATGGCACTATTACACATAGTTGTGTTTTTTAAAATTAAAAAAAGTTGTAATAACTAATAAAAAAAACTAAATGGAGAAAGTTGTGTTTCTATACGTGGCATAAAAAACTTTTTTAGTTTAAATAATTAAATATCTATAGTCATCACTTGATTTAAGAATAAAATGGGTAACTCTGTTATTTTTTTTTGGGTACCATTGAAATGATTAAATTTTTGTTTGCTCTAGTTGTTTTAATGCATGAAGCAATCCTCTTGTATTTTTTTTCTGGGTGTCTATTTAAGGTTTTAAAACTTGTTTTACATTTGTTTTTAATCAATGAAATCTTTTATTTTGAACTGAAGGGGTCAGGAAAATTATGGTACTTTCATTTTGGGTGATGATGATATGATAAATATGGTAGTAAAAATAATTTGATGATATTGTAAGTAAATTATATTGGTAAAATATATTCTAGAGAACAAATATAGATAAACTCGAACATCCATTGTTAAGGTGCTATCGAATCATTGCTTCTTCTTTTTTCCTTGTTCTTTTACGGTTCTAAAATGTTGTCGTGTCTTTGTCAGGCAGGCTACGGTTGCATTAATGCCGACAATACAAATTCATTTGAGTCCGTCACTGAATAAAGGGCTTTTAGGAGGAGATTTTATTTGAGTTTTTGGTATGGGAGTTCAAAAAATTATCACGATTTCAATAGTTTTTCCCACTCACTGTTGGTATGAGTAATAGAAATTTTTAAACTTATAATATTTGTGTTTTCAATAATTTCGTATACATATTTTATGCCTTTAGATTTATTTTTTATTTTGTAATATTGAATTTATATATATTTTTTATTCTTATGAATTTATTCTTTAATTTTTTTTTGTTTTTTTCTCTGATAATGTTTTATGTAAATGTTCAATTTATAAACATTTTGATGAATTAGAGTTTATTGCATATATAGTGTCTATAATGATCACATGATTTAAGAATAAAATGGGTAACTCTGAATCTTTTTTTGGGTACCATTGAAATAATTAAATTTTGTTTGCTCTAGTTGTTTTAATGTTTTAAGCAATCCTCTTGTATTTGTTTTGGGTGTCTATTTAATATTTTAAAACTTGTCTTACATTTGTATTAATCAATGAGATCATCTTTTATTTTGAACCGAGGGTTCAGGAAAATTATGGTGTAGTTGTACTTTCAATTTGGGTATTAATGAAATTCCAACAATGACTTGGATGGTATCATATGTAAAGATCTCGCATGACAGAAACAGAAAACAAAAAGGTCATATATTTCATAAATAAAAAAAGGAACGTGCTTATGGATGAAATAACCCCATTTTATTTAATTTAGGAGGCCATTTCGCAGCACATAATTTATTCTAGTACAACAGGGCATCCTGTTTTTTTTCATTACACTCAAAAGACTCTCGAGGGGCCGGATTCATCATCTCATCACTCGCAAGCAAGTCGTGGCGTAGGAATTGAATTAATGAACTTGGTGGCAGCGAGGAAGGCGTTGTAGGAGGCTATGTACTTAGTTCCTGAGTTTGAACTCTTTCCACCGGCTACATTGGAAACACCTTGGAACACCACGAAGATCTTTTCATTTGACAAAGTTGTCTGAAAATAAGGACACCAATAAACTCGTTAACCAAGGGAAAAATATAATAAAACAAATAAAACATGAACTTGTGAGCTCATATATAAAAGTGTTTTCCACTAACCAAAGCTACAGAGGCACTTGCTGAATCGGCAGTTGATGCATTAAACTTTTCGAGAAGGAAGTCTCCGTATGCTTTATTTTTAACGTAAAAATCAGAAGTAGAAGCCTTCGATCCAAAGACAACTTTGGGTGTTCCGGGCAGGCATGTACCAGAATGGCATTTTTTTAACTTCAAATCCTGCAATGAATAATCCATTTTAATGGTGATGAAAAAGAAACAGGCAGCTAATTCAGCTAAATATTCTGAGATTGACAAACCTTGAGCTCTTCAGTGGCAGCTTCGTACCAGGATGAAGAGATGGGAAGCCAGAAAACTTCCTTGGATTCTTCACTTGTAGAGAACAAGTCGATTTTCTGATGCTCTGCTGTCCCCAACAAGTTCTCTCCATTCTCTGGATAATTGAAGTCTCCAAATACCAGTTTACCTTTATTCTCCGATCGGAATTTCTGCATGATTTAAAACAACAAATCAAGGCGAATGAATTACCATTAGATTGTCGGTTTTTACGCCATTGAAAAGAAAAATAAAAAGCAATCAAGTTGTAAAATAAATAATAGCAAGCCTCACGCACCTTCCATTCCCATACTCCTGTGAAGGCGACAGCCTTGGGCACAGCAACATCACCAGGCATCAACATGTCCTTATCAAGGCTTCCAGAACTTCCAAAGAAGATGATTCCGGAAATAGGAAATTTAAGCAACAGAGTTTGAACAGCTGTAGCCACATTTACCTGTCATGGAAACAAATTAAGGATGCAAGTATCTTTTGTTAGCGCAAGTATTTTAAGTTGTATCTTACGTTGTAAATAATCAAAAACATTAGATAGAAATGGAATCATGGAAAGGAAACGAAATGGATCATAACTGAAATAGAATTAATCTTACCGAATGAGTCCCGCTCTTGACATACATAATAGGAGTTTTGTTAAGTGTTCCAACATGGAACCTTCTGCCGGCAATGTCAACATGAGGATTTTCACTGTCAGGCTCAAAGAGACCGGAGTCCATGAGAGCCTTCTCGTTGTTATCAGATGTAAGAACAAGGCCTAAGCGAAGGAATGCAACTTTGCAATTGCTTGTCTCAATCTCAGAAGTAGGGTTTCTCAAACTCGTCTGCGTGGACTGCTTCGCCGTCACCAGCAGCAGCCCAAGCACCAGCAGAACTGCCATATTGATTCGAGACATTGTTTTTTTGAAGAGGATTGAGCAGACGGATAATATTTAAAGAAATGCAATTGCTTTGTGGAATGATGGTATTGGGGTGCTCCTCATGAGCCTTTATATAGAAAACAATCAAAGCTTATTTCTCATGCAATTACATAAAAGCCCTGCATTATGGACTAATTCTGTATGACGTTCATATCTTGAGAGCTAAGAAAATTGTCATCACAATTAATGAAGAAAAAAAAAAAACTGTCACTGGGCCCAAAATAATTTTGCAACGTTGTTTGAAAATTCATACGCCCATCTTCCATACTTTCTCAAAAAAAAACTAAAAAACATAAAAAACAAAATATACGTGGACAACACAACACTAATAAAAGACCTAGTTCCATCATTGTTTATTTAAACTTAATGTTA